>APFE030243321.1:295786-340106 GCA_000404065.3 Pinus taeda
AAAATAACTTATATTAATATAGATCAAATGATCATGACACCAATCCTCAAATTCTGGCTCCAACCATCGCAAATAATTCAATGCTTACAAGGCTCCAAACTTTACAAATGCTTCATTCTTACCTTCAATAAGGAAACCAATCCTCTTAATCAAATCTAGGCACCAACCTAGTCTCTATGAGGACACCAAACCTCTTAGGCTACAACGTATACAAATACTTCCAAGATACTTTAAAACTTTACCAATGTGTGTCTAAGACAACTTCAATATTTACTCCAAAGTATGCTTCAAGATGCCTTCAAAACTTGGTCAAGGACTACTTCAAGAAGCCTCCAAGTTTGGACCAATTCCTTCAAAGAACTCCTCAAGATATTGGTCGAGAGTCTAATTCACAATATGTCTTCAAGTCTGCTCAACAATGTCTTAAAGTATCCTCAGTAAGGTCACCAAGTTATATCCAAAGATACCTTCAAGTTTTCACAACTATGTCTCCAAGTCTTCTATAAAGTTCACCAAGGTATGTCCACTTCAATCAAGAATGTTCCAAAGAAAATACTACTTCAAGACACTTCTAAGGTAACACAAGGAGGTCTACAAAAATAAGTTCATATCAACTTCAAAATTACTTCAAAAGAAAGTTGAAAAAAAAGGTCAAAAGATGGTCTAAGTCTGCCACAAAAGAATGAATTGCAAGCCAAAGATAAATTCTTCCACATTCCATGTCTGCACATTTCTTAGCCCGAGTTCTATACCTACTATAGGGGCCAAGATTTATCACAAAGGGCCAATTTTTGTGCCTTATTATAGGGCCGAATTTCCACAGAGAAGGGGCCAAATTAATATCCACAAAAGGGTTAAATTATAGACCTAGTTCTATCCTTTACAGGTTGAATTCAGGATGGGTCCCGCATAGGTAAGGAAGGCCAAAAAAATTCTCCAAGAGTAGTCCCACTTTTTCTTTGCAATATGCCACAAATGAGGCCAAATTCCCAACAAAATATAGCTTCAAAAATGTGACCAAGAAGTCCTCCAAAACCCTTAGAAAAATAAGAAATAATGTACACAAAAAAATTCCAATTCTCCACAAGGTTTGTGATATATGCATCTTCTCCTTCTTCCTTAGTCCACCGATTTTGTTTTCTCCCTTGCTTGATGATTTAGTGGTCAAATTGGAGGAAAGATTCTTATTATTTAGACTAGTCTAATCACCCAATTGCACTGACATGTCTATTGGAGTGGGGGCCGACTTGGACAAGGGTGAAACGAAAGGTTTTTTTGTCTTGAAAAATTAATTTCTCCTCAATGGAGAGGAGTTAGAGGGAATGCAATAACTCATTAGAAAGGGATTAAATTTATATTTAAGCCTATGCTATTGTTTTCTTCATTTATTCACCCTTTGACATCAATAACAATTAATTTATCCAATAAGTAGTGTCTCTTGGAGATTACTATTTTAGTTCCCAATCAAAGAAATTTTTAAAAGATCAAGGAAGAGAAAGATAGAACCTTCCACAATATAAACATAAAGAACAATGGCTTGAAAAGAAATAGGTGATCCTAAAGAAAAATCCATAGAAACAAATTCAACCCTTGCAGCTTTCACTTCAACTAATCAATGGTCAACTCAGGAACTATCTGAATAATTTGATAAGATTCATAATAAAATTAGTGAATTCGGAAACAAAATTGGAAAACAATAGGATTACTTAGGAAATATAATGGAAATCCCATTCCATTGTATTGGGACAAGGTTTTGCTATATTTATGGCAAAGATTGACGAGAAGCACTAAACTGAAAGAGTCAATTAGAAGAGAAGTACAAGAAAAACTTATTGAGATTAAAAATAGGCATGCTAAACAATTTGAATATCTGAGGTAGGTTCATGCTAAAGAGATTGAAATACTAAAAAAATAATTTGAGATTAATTCTCAGACAATCTCTACTAGATTTCAAGCTCGTATTATTTCTCTGGAAGAACAAATAAGTGAACTCAAGAAAGAATATGTGTAAGTAAAGGTATTCAAACAACATGCTATTGCTGTTAATTATCAAATCATGTTGGAAAACAAAGAGAACTCTGAAGTTTTTGGAAAACTCTCCAAGGAAGGAAAAATAATGATCCTGATATCATTGGATCAAATAAAATCTAACTTCTTCATAGAAGAATGGATCAAAGAATCTTATGACGGGTATGATTCAATTTGGGATAGTACGTTAGTCATTATTGAATAATTTAATATTCCCTATCTTGGAGGAATCAAAGAAGTATTGCCTTTGACTATTTGCACTCAAGGAGTTAATGATAGTAGAGAATCTAGCAATAATGAAATTCAAAAAATCACTGAATGGAGTAGCAAAGAGATTAAAAAAATATTCCCATTACCATATGAATGTATGAAGTTAATTTCTAAATTTTCTTCTAAGTACATATGGAAAAAGAGATATATCTTGAAACATCGGGGTCAGCGCTAGATTGGTATAAAAAATAGTATTTGTCTCTATTTACCTTAGATATCTGACAAATACAATTAGTGGGCCAAATACAATAAGGAGAAAGAAAGGGTAGAAAATACTTTACAACCAGTAAAAGGGACAGATCAATTAGCACAACAAATGGAGGAAGATTAGTAGTAGCCAAAGTTTAGATCATCTATGCTTGGAAAGAATGAGATAATCAATTTCTTTTAATATGCAAGAAAATCCTCTTGCAAGAATCAAGGAATTTTTCATTTTTTCATTTTTATTTTATTTGTTATTTATATGGCCCTCTTCCTGGGAGAAGTGGTCGAGAATCATTGTACTACAAGATAAACTTGTATTTGTAATTAGATATTGTGGTTTAATATTTTGAAGACTTGGTAGTTAGCATGGTGAATTACTCTGCGTATTGAAGTATTGTATGTTAATAATTTTTTCAATTTGCGTTTCGTGTTTACATTTTTATAGAACCTTATTCATTAAATTTCTTCCTCATTTTGAATGTGAGAAAGCGTCTCTCTTTTCTTTGAAACAAAATACACAAATGCTTTATTGAATTATTTGAAGTATTTTAGATTATTTTGAGTGTTTGAATTTATAAATTTTTATTCTATAATAATCACCTGTTAGTCTTGAAAATTGCTCCCATTCTTGAGATAGTTATATTTTTCTACAAAATAGATTATGCTTTTGCTTGCAAATAAGTATTTTAAAAACCCAATATATTAAAATTCTCTCATTAGGAGCAAACATATCTTAGGTGGTTGATTAAGCCCACATATCAATATGAAAGGTTACTACCCTAAATAATTGCAACACTGAAGGGACTATTTTTGGATAATATTTCACTTCCCTCTATTGATCAAACAACAAATCCCATCCAAAACACCATCAACTTGTATAGATTAGATAATATTTACTTGTAAATATTTTATGTCATATATTTTCCCTAGTTTAAAATTAGTTTTTTTATCATTTTAGATTAACAATCCCAGGAAAGTGGGCTTACATTTTGGTGAGTATTGCCACATCAAATGAATAGAGATTTAATTGGGGTTCTGATCAAGTGATATCTCCCTTGTTGCATTTGGAATTTTTCTTAGTCAAGAATCATATTCCAGTCATACATGACTAGAATTAGGAACATATTTAGTAATGAAATGTTAAACACATTATAGATATGCACGGATAATGGAAATGCAATCATACATACAATTCGACAAATGCTCTCTAGGATTTCAAATGGTCCACAAAATATAGTTGTTATTTTTGAGCCACTACCCAATTTCAATGAGCTCTTCTTGCATTTTACTTTCAAGAAAACATAATCACCAACTTGGAATTCCTTGTTTGTTATGTTCTTATTTGCATATCTTTTCTAGCTATCTTGGGTAGCCTTCAAGTTTTACTTGAATTTGACCACTTGATCTTCCATTTATTTGAGAAAATCTAACTCAACAATGGCCATGTCCATTGTGTTGTTCTAACTTATAGGTGTGTTTCATTATCTACTATACAGGGCTTCAAAAGGGCTCATCTTTAAAGATGCTTGATACCCATTGTTATATGTAATTTCCATTGAGAGAAAATACTCTTTCCATTCTAATGGTTTATCCATTACATGCATCCTCAACATATCCTCAATCACTTGATTGACCTTTTATGTTTTTCCATCTAAATTTAGATGATAAGTTTTACTGAAGTTCAAAATGGTTCCAAATCCCTTGAAAAAAATAACTTCCAAAATTTTGATGTAAAATTGGGTTCCTTGTCTAAAATAATTGCCTTAGGCACTCCATGTAACTTGGCAACTTCCTTCATATATATTTCAGCAATATTTGGTGCCTTGTGTGTCGAATTCACTATAATAAAGTGGGCAACCTTAGTCAGTTTATCCACCATTACCATCATGGAATGATGTTGCCTCTCATTCTTGGTAAAATTTGTAATAAAATCGGTTGAAACAATGTTCCACTTCCACTCAAGAATGGGTATTAGTTGTAGCAATCTCATTGGATGCCTATGCTTAGCCTTCACCTTTTGGCATTCCAAACACTTTACTCTATAATTAGCTACTTTCTTTTTTATACTCGACAAAAAATATTGAATTTTATTGCTAACTTTGTTTTTTGATACCTTGGATATCCAACATAAAGTACCTTGTGCATCTCACTCAACATTATACTTTTCAACGCCTAAGAATTTGACACATAAATTCACTTTTCAACGCCTAAGAATTTGACACATAAATTCACTTTTCAACGCCTAAGAATTTGACACATAAATTCTACCTTTGTAAATGACTATTCCATTCTCTTTCAACTCATAATTCCTATACTTTGGTTGTAAATTACCTTCTTGTAGCTCTTCTTTTGTTTTCATGTATTGCTAATTTGAGTTTTTAGCCTCTAATATTCTAATTTTTAAATCATATTTGCACATACTTATAGTCATAGTATGCACTAGATGATCCCTTCTACTAAGTGTATTAACAAACTTATTTTCCTTTCTTTTTATATGCGTGATTTCAAAATCATAGTTAAATAGAAATCCAAGGCATCTAATTTGAATGACATTAAAATTTCATTTTCCAAACAAATGCCTCAAACCATTGTGGTATGTTCTCTATTCAAATATTTTTTCCATGAGATAATACCTCCGTATTTTTAAAGAATGAATGATGGCTACCAATTCCAAATCACGAGTGGCATAATTCCTCTCATGCTTCTTCAACTTCCTTGACTCATAACATATTACATGCCCTTTTTGCACAATGACTCTTCCAAGCCCTTTTTTGCATGCATTAATGTACACAAAAATTTCTTCATTTGAACCCTATCCTCAATATTGGTGCACTTGTTAAAAGCATTTTCAAATGCTAAAATGTTTCTTCAGATTCATGATCCCACTCAAATTTCAGACCCTTCTTTTACAAAGAAATGTTTGGGTGTGCTATTAATGAGAACCTCTCAATATATCTCATGTAGTAACCCGCTAATCCCATGAAGGATCTAATCTTTGTCACATTTTTTTGTTGGCAACCACTCTTTGATTGCTTTGATTTTCTCTAGGTCCACTGCCACCTCTTTCTTTGAGATGTTATGACCCTAATAATGAATTTGATTTTGGTAAAATGAACATTTATTTAGCTTGGCATAAAGATAATACTCTACGCGTACTTGCAACACCATCCTCAAATGTTGTTCATGCTCTTCTTTAGATTTTGAGTACACTAGGATGTTATCCAAAACGACAATAACCAACTTGTCCAAATATTTCTAGAAATGTCATTCATAAGGAACATAAAAACTCTAGGTGCATTGTATATCCCAAATGGATCCACTATAAACTCATATTTAATTTGTTAATTTGTAATTTATGTTTTGAGTTTTATATTAAAATGTTTTACATTTATTTATTTTTAACTTTTATTTACTTACTACAATTTTTTATTGTTATTTATTATTTATTTTAAGGGAAAACACACAGAGGATGTGATTTAAATATTGATCTTTCATATGGAGCCTACAATAAGTCCCATGTTTACTATTAATCAAATTCTTAGCCATTTTTTTAATCTAATTTATTTTGATTGTTGTTAATTATTTCAAAATAATTTAATTAATTAATTAATTATTTTTATGTATTCATTTTTTTCTTCTTATTTATTTATATTATTTGTTGTAATGATGTTATTATTATAGTTAATTTATTTTCAATTAGAGGTCATTAGAGTTTTTGTCATTAATGGTATTGGTTTGTCAAAGATCACGGTTTAGCAAAGTTGTATGTTTAACCTGGAAAGAAAAGTAGTAGTGCATTTCCATTCAATGTTAATTGTAAGCCTATCCCAATATTTTAATTGTTCAATTAGGATTTCAAAAAATTGTAATTTTAACTAAAATATTTTACTACTTAGACTACCATTTTAATTGAGGTGGCTTAATCTGTTTTATCTATAATACTTGTGATCAAGTCATGATTTTAATCTTAAATGAAAGAAGACATTACGAGTACAATACTTTTTTTCAACAAATTTAAAAACAATTATATATGAAATTAAAAAAAAAAGATCTTCAAAAAAAATCTCATTTATTATAATTTTAATATGGATAAAATTTGAAATTATAAATAATTAAAATAAGATTTACGATCTTAAAAAAATTCTATGTTGATCTACATCTCACTAAACTAAACCATTAAGTAAAGAAGGAAGATCATTAATTTGAAAGTTTTAAATCTATAAACTTAGTAGATATTGTTAAATGAAAGTGCAAGTATGACACAATTAATCATTAAAAAATACTACAAAATGGTGAGGGTCTTTGAGGGTGTGCTATGGTCAATTCTAAATTAAACAAGGATTAAAAGCAATGATAGACCGACTTTCATTTGAGAAATTAGATATGTTGATGTTTCTCTCTCTTAGTGCGCCTCATGCTCTAAATGAGGTAGATTGTAATGCTATTTATGATGTATGGAAACAAATAGAAAGTAGAAAGCCTCTGCCATTGGGCAAATAGATTGAAATTTTCAATGATACAAGTCCAAATATTTTTGAAGATCATCTAATGAATGAAAGAAACATTTGCTTGTTTTTTAAATAAAATTTGAGAAAGAAACTTTCCTTATTTATTAGTTTTATTGAAATTTTAGGGTATGAACAATTGCTTACTTGTTTTTAAACAAATTTTGAGAAAAACCTTTTCTTATTTATTAGTTTATTGAAATTTTAGAGTAATTTGATGTAACCACGATCTAACTTTTATTTATTAGTTTTTTGAACTTTTAGAGTATTTTGATGTAACCATGATCTAACTTTTTTAAGATGTAGAAGTTTAGAGGCGCACTACTTTATTTATGCATTTTTTTAATAAAAAGTTTATTTATTTTACACTTGTCAATTAAAATACAATTTTTTTTTAATCTTTCATCTTTAAAGTATTAGATGAATATATACCATTCCAAATGAAATTAATTCTAACCCTTCAAATTTAATTACTAGTGAAAAATATAACATCCTACCTGTTAATGAAATCAAGTAAATATGTGATTAAAAACTCTTTCCAGCACAAAAAAAGCGAAATTATATTAATATGAGAAAAGTATAATAATTACAATATGTTAGCCCTTTCCAAGAACTGAATATTTATCAGCAGGAGCCATGAGAGATCCAAAATTTGCCTCCACATACAGTAGGGAGAGAAAAGATTAAAAATTGATGCTTATATTTGTGATTAAAAACTTAACAAAACCCAAAAATTCAAACCTGCAAAACCCACTTAACCAAAAAAATATTGACACATCAAATATAAAATATAAAATTGAAACATCAAATTGAAGAATTTTTTCCCTTATTTTTGAATTGTTCATCCGGTATTTTTTCCAAATTTTGAACACTCGTATCTTTTGGTAAATCCCATCATATCTATCACCCAAGCAGATATTTCTTTTCATCAAATATTAGAAAATACTTATTCATTTAAAAAAATCTTAATTTAAATGGAGAAAATTTAGATCTCATTGCTCAATATTTTTTCCATAACTTACTAGAAATATTTCAGTGATTTAATAAAACATTAATTTAAATAACTAAGTTAAATTAACACAATTTTAAATTAAACAAAATTTAATATAAAATAAAATAAATTATTTAAATAAAATATATAGAAATATTATAATTAATATATCTAATTTGTTGCTTGCCTTCTAATGTTGTGAAAGAAAGTAATATTTTTTCCATCTTATAATATTTAGAATTTTCTCACCTATTTTTTTTAAGGTATGAATGAGAGTTATTTATTTTCGTTATATGAATAGCATTTACCACAAACACATGCAATAATAAACTAATAACTAAAAAAATTAAAATAAAAAATAAAAACAATAAAATGGAGAACATTATTATTTTAACCATATATATTTTTGCAATAACTTCAATCGAACAAAATTTTTTCTTGTTCATATTACATTTCTTTCCCAAACCCAGTAATTACTATGTCACACCCTTTAACCATATATACTCCCCCCTATATATGTTCCTTACCTCAAAAGGTGACGGCAACTTTATTGTGTATCTGCAGTCAAGCATTGGTGAAGAGATTATGTGTAAATAAGAGTGTAAAATTTTATATAATTAATATATATATATATATTTATATATATTTATTTATTTATTATTATTGTTATATTATTATTATATTGTAAAGGAAATGTTGTAAAGTTGGAGTTTAAGAAAGAGGAGCATAGAAAATAGAAATAAACATTTTATGTAATTTTAGTTATTTACTAATATTGCAGTGAGACGGCAAATGTAAGATCAGGGTATAAATGTGGTCCAAGACTCTCCAAGTTCACCTCAAGCTCTACTACAACTCTTACACCAAGGTTACTCAATGAAGCTGATGGGGAACGAAATGAGTTGCCACCAACAATTGTTATTACATTAGCGAATGAGTTATTACATTACAAAATGAAGTTTAACTTTTCATGCGCTATATTTTTTCATTTGATTTATTGAAACAAACTGTTAGAATGATTGAGAATATGCTACATTTCAAGGCCAAACTATTCGTAAAACACCTATTACTTGATTACAGGCATAATGTAGACATTAAACATGTTGTTTTGCTCATAGAATAGTTTAAGTTGTTGTGCCTAAAATGAAATGCTTTAATTTGATTCCAAAGTACCCATACAAATTACATATATTTTATTGAAAAAATAATATGGTACAATATATTGAAAAACATTCCATGCATTGTATCATTCTTATAGTTATTCTTTTCATAATAGAAAATCAGAGTATCTTTGTATCCCCTTGTAGTCAATAAGAATAGTTAAACTTGTTTAGAGATTCCATTACTATCTCATACTTCACTAAACAATTTATAACCTCTAGTTATTTTATCTTGCATAAATACATTGATCATTAAACCTAATTCCAGAATATATTCCTCATTCTTCCACAACAAATTGTTTGATATATATGACATCCTAAAATTCGTCCATGGTTTTGGATCTCAGATGATTAGTGATTTTAGAAAAATATTTTAAAAGGATGTATATGAGATGGAGGATGAAAAGAGTGGCAGGTGCCATTCTTCCATTGAGCGGTGGACTATTTTCAACTTTCCTATGACAACTAAAATAAGATTTTTCAATACATTAAGCGTTGACACTTTCAAATTTTGTACTTTTCTAAGAACATGAAAATAATCTCAAATATAGTATGTTTTGATAGGATTTTCTGAGAGAACAACATCATCAATTTTATCCCCTGTTATGGTCTCCCAAATTTTGCTTAGAAATGATATTTATGGGCAATGTTTGAAAGGGATCTCAATTATAGATCCAATCAAGATGCAAACCAAACTATTATTTTGATGGCACAATATGTTCAACCTTTCTATGACATGTAATACGTAATTTGGTATACACTTTAGCTAATTAAACATATAATAATATATCTCAATGTAACAAAAAATTTGAGCCTATAATTTGCAAGGAAAAGTAATAATCATTCATATATACAAACATTATTGTCACACAAAAAATGCCATTTTTTTTTTCAAAATCAAAGTTTAAGATGAAAGAGTTTCTTTTTTGTTTTATGTGCCGTGAAAGTTTCTCTCCGTAAACCTTGGAACAACTGCGATAGATCTATGAACTTGATAAAATAATTATATCCTGTAGTTAGGCCTTTAAAAAGAATTGTGCCCACAATGTAGTGAATTTAATCTAAACTCAAAACGGGTAATTTAAAAACAAATTTTAACTGTAAATTTTAAAAATAACAAAATGATAATTAATTTTTAAAAATTATGCAACATGTTTATCTTAATTGAATTGTTAAAAACACTTCTATAATTATGTAAATAAATAAAAAAATATAAATAAAACTTACAATCACAAATTTATAAAATGCGCTAAAAAAATGAAAAATCTCTATAATTTTAAAAAATTGACTGTAATTACCAACTTTCCTAGCATACATATTATTACCAAAAACTTGAATCATTCAAATCAGCATTGAAATATTGATTTACAACCACTTTCCTCTTTAATTACTTTTAGAAATACTGCCAAATCACATCCAAAACTATTTTTATAAAATAACAAATCATCTTAAAAGAAATATAAAACAATAATAAAGTTATTTTTATAAAACAACAAATTATGTGCTTTATATTTTTAAAACTTTTTGCTGGCTGATAAGAGCATTTTCCACAGTTGTGTATTTGACATTCGGATACCTTTGAGGCTTCTCCCTCTTTATGTCCAATCTCAAAATTTGCAGTACAAAATTCATAGAATATTTGGTGGGCATGGGTAATTGCAATATGTAGTCCAAGAGGCTTACGCTGTTGTAGGTGGTAGGCTGCCTATGACTTGGTATTGAGAGGAGTTTTTTGTCAATGTTAACATGATCAACATGACCATGAGGGTAGATCCTACCACAGGTTATACTGGCAGGACTTACAAATTCTATACAGGACAAATTGTCTTCGCTTTCGTAGATGGAATGAGCTACACAAGCTTCGACATCACTAGAGTCCATGCACCCAAACTCATATTTGTTCCTCTGGATGGAAAATACAAATATTATCCCATAGAACTAGAATCTTGTGAGACTGTCGGCGTGACTAACACTAAATGTGAGAACATGTCCCTGCAAGTTCATGTGGATGTAATAACGTTGGTAATAGAGATGGCAGCCATGTATTGTTTCTCTTCTCTACAGCCCATGCCCCAAAGAAGAAACCAATTGATTCCAAAAAGGTCTATGTCCAAGTAGGTGCTAGGAGAATCCAGACTCACTGAAACCAAGAACATCCGTCAAATGATCCAATGCCATGAAGAGAAAGGGCTCTATGAAGATGCATCCCCTCAAGTTGTTCCAATGCTCCAAGAAACCAGCTAAAAATCTCCATAAGTGTGATAAAAATCAATGTGAAAATCCATACAATATGAGGTGTAACACACATAATCTCTAGCCTATAGCCCTATCCTTGAGAAACAAGCTACTAAAGATAACAATCTTCAACAAAGCTGTAGAACACCTCCATTAGCTTAACTTAACAATGACTTCCACCCAACTTCAAGCTACAACATGACAAGAAGAAACAAGAACATGGTGATTCAGAAATGAGGGCATGCACATTAAATAAGAACATGGGTAATCACCATCTGTAGTTATGTTTCTTCACGTTTAATATTGTATAATACCTCTTCCATAACTTAAAGCTAGTCAATCAGATTCACCAAATATAAGCGTCCTTTCTGAATTTACTCAAAAAATGAATCTCAGATGATTCTGGTTGCTTCCATGGAACTACAATTTAGATCAATCTCCAATTTGTGTATTGGCAATAATTCCACAATTCTGCTAATACTGATAACATTCACAACCAAGTACATCAGTTAACGGGAGGAGCTTCGCACTAATAACAATGCAACTGCAAATAGATGCTTCAATGGAAAATGAACCTCCCAAATAGTAGGAATTTATAGATCTCATAAATAGCATGCTTGAAAAGTTTGTCCAATGAAATTGGACTTACTATGGCCTCTAGACCACAAGGCAAATGCCAACTCCAAAAATATTGCCAGCTCATTGTATTTGACAAATATTAATAGCTTTATATTGCACAAATAAAATTTGTCATGCATAGCTTCTCTTGAAATCTTTTACACATAGCCTTAAATAACTATGCCCAAAATACTGTCTAGGTCAGTGTCATATGATACATATGATGTGTCACCATTGGCATACCACCCAACAACACTTCATTATGAAAATTGTTGGCAATACTATACTTAATGTAACCCCTATTCGAATTTTTTTTTGTAAAATTGTGGCCGATATGAAGAAATGAGTCAGGTTGAAATTCAATTTGTCTTATGAAAATGTCACTAACTATCCAGCTCTGTTTTTGCTATGTACGCACCCTAGATACACCAAACAAAAACTAATACAAATCAAATCTTTTACTTATCCCCTATGCTTCTGCCTTTGTCCATTTTGCATTGTTAAACACATGGTTGTGACAAAAGGAAAGTAATGTCTTATGCTTGCAGTCACGCAGTTTTGGATGAGATGATATTTCAATTAGCGTTACAATAATTAGTGCAAGAACATGGTCTATTCAAGAAACAATGGAAACAATTTTCATCTCTCACCACAATTCCCTTCCTGGTGATCATTGAAATGAGCTTTGTGGCATTGTGGTAGTGCCCACAAATGTGAAGGTTATTGGTAATTTCGATAGCTGATATAGGCATTTGTTGATAACCAAAAGCAATGGAAAGATTCTTGCTGTGGCCATAAAGTATTTACACTTCCTCCTAGTCATCTACCTCCTCAAGCACAAAATTTGAGTCGAGCACATACCCAATGTCCTCCATTTGCCTAGCCAAGATTTCTAGCACTGCATAAAGTTTCTCTGAATGTGGATGAGATCTATCTACTGCTATGAATTCATGTACCCTTTTCTTGATGGTGATCCAGCTGATTCCTCGTTTTTTCTTCACTCCTATGATTTTCATCATTTTTCTCACCTTTTATACGCATCCCATTGGTTACTGATAGCATAACATAATATCTAGGAGTTTCAGGGTCTAGCTCAAAAAGGGGCTCTGCCACATGTTCTCCTAGCTCCCACAAAACTAGAGTATTGTGAGACTGTCAGTGTGACTAACACTAAATGCGAGAACATGTCCCTGCAAGTTCGTGTTGTTGTGAATAACGTTGGTAACAAAGATGGCAACCATGTGTTCTTTCTCTTCTCTACAACCCCATCCAATAATGTCAATGCCCCGAAGAAGCAAAATATTGATTTCAAAAAGGTCCATGTCCAAGTAGGTGCCACGCAAAGGGTCATTTTCACAAATGATTTACACAAGGACCTCAACATTGTTGATAAGATTGGGACCAAGATGTTTTTAGTGGGCTTTCGACTTCTTTACATTGGTGATCTGGAACACTCTGTTTCTCTGCCTCCCATCAGAAGCTATGCTACATTCTTGTAATACCACAACAATTATGAAGTAGAAGAATTAGAATGCCAATGAGAAAAGAGTCAAAAATAATTTCCACATACTTGTCATCATGAACAGGCACACCCAATTCTAGATCATGACAAGCTACATAAGCTAGATCTACAAAAATGCAAGAAGACAAATATTTAGAAATACATTCATTGCAAAGCCATAATCTTTCTTTCAAAGTTTGTAAATTGCAGCCATTACTAAAATTCAAGCAAAATAAAGTCAACATAGAACAAGTATTTGAATTGAAGCAAAATAAAGACTCCAATGCAGTGAAAATAAAACTTCGAAATATCCCTATGACTAACAAGAAACCCGACCATGTGAGTAGATTTGAAGTGTGACAGTGAAGGCAAAATTCCTACTACGAATCAAGAACCATAAGATATCGTTCATAAGTTATGATCGAAGCAAAGGGGATGGCAAGAATTTGCGCAAGATAGGACCTGAGTAATAGACTTCCCATAAAAATCAATAATCATAAGATCTATTCTATAAAATCATTGTTTTTCGTTGCAGATTATGCAGGGAGGTCGATCATCTAATGGAAACTTGCCCCAAAAAGTTAGAGGGTTGGTTGCTACTCAAATCTTCATTTTTTCTGATGTATTATTTCCTCTACCCCTTGGATTGTGGTAGAAAACCTTTGAAGGGCCTCCAATGCTCTTCCATCATTAGTCCACTTAGTATGTTGTCTCTCACTTGAGACAATCTTCAGTTTGGCCTCATTCTTGCATCATGTACGGGGATTTGCAGACTCGATAAAGAGTAGGGACCAGTACCCTTACTTGGCATATTTCTCTTCTGAGACTATTGCTCGTTCTACTCCCTCGGGCTGGGCTAGATGTTGGTTTACAGGAGTTTCATATCCCTTAGAGTCAGTAGGAATTCAGTTGGATCGTCTCCCTCCTTTCTGATATTCCTTGGATGCTCCTGATCACCTTTTACCTACTAGATAGGAGTTGAACAATATCATTAGGGAGGACATCTACAGGCAGTTCGTCCAAGAGAGGGTTGCACTTAAAGATGGCCTTCTATGCTGATAACTTCTTGGAGTTGAGAGACAGGCTCATTGTTCGACCCCACTATATGTTTCACCACTAGATGTATGCTCTTCGCCTTCCTTTAGGCCATTTTAGAGTAGGTTCTCATAGACTTTGGGTAGGGATGAACCACCATATTGATAGACCATACAAAATCTTCCAGGTATGTCATTTACAGGAAATAGAGATTGAGATGCACTTCATTTTTGGATGCCCTATCTAATATGAGATCAGAGGAAGTTTCCATTGCTTGTTCAGAGACTCTCAGACCCTCGCAGACTTTTTCAGGTGTCCCGATCATAGATGTTTGGCCCTATATATGCAGGAGGCTCTCAAGTTTTGAGCGAATATTCTTGAGCCTCCCATCAAACCAAACCCCACACAAAGGATCATGACATTTTTCAAGGTACTACCTTCAAACAAGGGCACCAAGAGACCGAATGATACCGGTTAATATCCAAAATCTAGATCAATGAGGATCTGTGGGACCTCATCCCGCCATAGGAGATCTCAACAACAAATCCATCTCAGATCCATCCTTGGGAGACAGAACTAGGTCCTCTAGACCTCAACAATGCATGAAATCCCCCAGACAATGATTTAGTGGATAGTCTGCACCTCCCAACGGACCTTCATCAGGCTAACAAACTTTGTGGAGTTTTCTTTAGTGTTCTTCAGTCAACCTCAAATGTTAGGAGAGATATGTTTGATCCTCATACCCATTAGCTCCTAGATGTTCCTAGTCAGGGAATTCCATACATTGTATCTTCTATGTTCCTGCATTGTACCTTTTATATTCATGTATTGCATTTGTTTTAGGAGACTTTCTGATTCTCCCGCATTGTATGGACGTCATTGTACTCAACAGTCCCTTTGACCTACTTTGTGGTCATTAGTTGGGAATAAATATAATTATCTTATCTTATCTTATCTTATCTCGCCCCAATACTCTTCATCTGGTGAATGTGCTGAGAGAGCGTCCATGATAACCATGGTTTTCATGGCTTGGAGTTGAGTAAGCTTTGATGAAAAGAAGAAATTATGAGGATACACATATATGTAACCCAACATAATATGCTCACATAAATACAAATTTTTTTACAGGGCTCTAATATAAAACTACATACCTGGAGCAATGGACCACACCTCCATCACCCTAGAACTTTGAGGATCCTTCATTCTTGTAGTAGGCCTCAACCAATTCTTCAACTTGGGTTCGTCTAGAACGTAATTGTTATCAAATCCAGGGGGTTTCTCGTTACTCTTCACCTATTTAATTATGGTGCCAACAATCGTATCTTACATGAAGTCCAATGGAATTCCCTCTACAGGCAATATATGGCATGTTGGAATCAAATGATCATATGTAGGAGTATAATGTGAAGCCCATATTTTGATAGAGTTGTCCAATATATCCCTACAACTGTTATGCCTTGCAAGGTTCCAGTAAGCATAAGTGGTTAAGATCACAAGCATGGCCAAAAGCAAAGAGTTGTGACATCATAGGCTATGGCCACCAAGGGCCACCGAAAATATTTAATCAGAAACATTACCTGCAACAATTGGAGAAAGAAGTTTAAATAAGGATAGATACCTTGAACATTCCTGAGTTAAAAGTGTATTCTCTGACATTTCATGACCACAAGAATGCTAATTTGGGCCAGTTAGAATGCAATACACAAATCCCACAAAACTAAAGAAAGGAAATGTATATCTGAAGCGCGAAAAGGTAAGGCAAATGAAGACTCTTTCTCTATTAGAATTGAAACAAATTATTTTTATAAAACAACAAATTATGTGCTTTATCTTTTAAAAAAAATTTGTTGGCTGATAAGATCTTTTTCCACAGTTGTGTATTTGACATCTAGATAGCTCTGAGGCTTCTCCCTCTTTAGGTCCAATCTCAAAATTTGCAGTACAAGATTCATAGAATATTTGGTGGGCATGGGTAATTACAATCTGTAGTCCAAGAGGCTTACACTGATGTAGGTGGTAGAATGCCTGTGACTTGGTATCCAAAGAAGTTTGTTGTCAATGTTAACATGACCAACATGACCAACATGACCATGAGGGCAGATCCAACCATAGGTTACTCTAGTAGGACTTAGAGATTCTATATAGGATAAGTTGTCTTCGCCTTCAGAGATGGACTAAGCTACACAAGCTTCAACATCACTGTAGGCCATGCACCCAAACTCATCTCTATTCTTCTAGATGGAAAATACAAATGTTCTCCCATAGAACCAAAATCTTGTGAGACTATCAACGTGACTAACACTAAATGTGAGAACATGTCCTACAAGTTCATGTTGATGTAATAACATTGGTAATAGAGATAACATCCATGTATTGTTTCTCTTCTCTACAACCCATGCCCCAAAGAAGTAATTGATTGATTTCAAAAAGGTCTATGTCCAAGAAGGTTCCAGGAGAATCCAGACTCACTGAAACCAAGAACATCCATCAAATGATCCAATGCCATGAAGAGAAAGGGCTCAATGAAGATGTATCCCCTTCAGTTGTTCCAATGCTCCAGGAAACCAGTTAAACATACCCATCAGTGTGAAAATCCATACAATATGAGGTGTAACACACATAATCTCCAACCTATAGCCTTGTCCTTGAGAATCAAGCAACCCAAGATAACAACCTTTAACAAAGATATAGAATACCTCCATTGGCTGAACTTAACAATGACTTCCACCCAACATCAAGCTACACCATGACAAGAAGAAACAAGAACATGGTGATTCATAAATGAGGGCATGCCCATTAAATAAGAACATGGGTAATCACCATTTGCATTTAGGTTTATTCACGTTTAATATTGTATAATACCTCTTCCATAACTTTTCTAAGGAAACTCTAGGCACCGAGATTCACCAAAAATAAGCGTCCTTTCGGAATTTACTCAAAAAATGAATCTAAGATTATTCTAGCTACTTCCATGGACCTACAATTTAGATCAATCTCCAATTTGTGTACTCCACAATTATGATAATACTGACAACATTCACAACCAGGTTCATCTATTAACCAAAGGAGCTTTGTACTAACAACAATGCAACTACAAATAAATGCTTCAATGGCAAATGAACCTCCCAAATAGTAGGAACTTGCAGATCTCATCAACATCATGCTTGAGAAGTTTGTCCAATGAATTTAGAATTAATCTGGCCTCTAGACCACAAGGAAAATGCAAGCTCCAAAAATATTGTCAACTTATTGTATTTGAAAAATATTAATAGCTTTACATTGCACAAGTAAAATATGTCATGCATAGCTTCTCTTGAAATCTTCTACATGAAACCTTAAATAACTATGCCCAAAATACCATCTAGGTCAGTGTCATCTGATCACAGTACAAAATTCATAGAATATTTGGTGGGCATGGGTAATTACAATCTGTAGTCCAAGATGCTTATGCTACTGTAGGTGGTAGAATGCCTGTGACTTGGTATCCAAAGGAGTTTGATGTCAATGTTAACATGACAAACATGACCATGAGGGCAGATCCTACCATAGGTTACTCTAATAGGACTTAGAGATTCTATATAGGACAAATTGTCTTCGCCTTCAAAGATGGACTGAGCTACACAAGCTTCAACATCACTGTAGTCCATGCACCCAAACTCATCTCTATTCCTCTAGATGGAAAATACAAGTGTTCTCCCATAGAACCAAAATCTTGTGAGACTGTCAGCGTGACTAACACTAAATGTGAGAATATGTGTTGCAGGTTCATGTTGATGTAATAACATTGGTAACAGAGATAACATCCATGTATTTTTTCTCTTCTCTACAACCCATGCCCCAAAGAAGCAACTGATTGATTTCAAAAAGATCTATGTCCAAGCAGGTGCCAAGAGAATCCAAACTCACTGAAACCAAGAACATCCATCAAATGATCCAATGCCATGAAGAGAAAGGGCTCAAGAAGATGTATCCCCTCAAGTTGTTCTAGTGCTCCAAGAAACTAGCTAAAAATACCCATCAGTGTGATAAGAATCAATGTGAAAATCCATACAATATGAGGTGTAACACACATAATCTCCAACCTACAGCCTTGTCCTTGAGAATCAAGCTACCCAAGATAACAACCTTCAACAAAGTTGTAGAACACCTCCATTGGTTGAACTTAACAATGACTTCCACCCAACTTCAAGCTACAACATGACAAGAAGAAACAAGAACATGGTGATTCAGAAATCAGGGCATACCCATTAAATAAGAACATGGGTAATCACCATTTGCAGTTAGGTTTCTTCACGTTTAATATTGTATAATACCTCTTCCATAACTTTTCTAAGGAAATGCTAGCTAGCAAGATTCACCAAAAATAAGCGTCCTTTCTAAATTTACTCAAAAAATGAAGCTAAGATGATTCTAACTACTTCCATGGACCTATAGTTTAGATCAATCTCCAATTTTTATACTGGGAATAATTCCACGATTCTTCTAATACTGACAACATTCACAACCAAGTACATCTGTTAACCAGAGGAGCTTTGTATTAACATCAATGCAACTGCAAATAGATGCTTCAATGGAAAATGAACCTCCCAAATAGTAGGAACTTACAGATCTCATAAATAGCATGCTTGAGAAGTTTTCCCAATGAATTTGGACTTACTTTGGCCTATATATCACAAGGCAAATGCCAACTACAAAAATATTGTTAGCTCATTGTATTTGACAAATATTAATAGCTTTACATTGCACAAATAAGTTTTTCATGCATAGTTTCTCTTGAAATATTCTACACACCACCTTAAATAACTATGCCCGAAATATCGTCTCAGTTAGTTTTATCTGATCACATGATGTGTCACCATTGCCATACCACCCAACAACACTACATTATGCAAATTGCTGGCAATACTATACTCAATGTAACCCCTATTCGACATTTTTTGTAAAATTGTGGTTGATATGAAGAAATGAATTAGGTAGCAATTCGATTTGTCTATGAAAATGTCACTAACTATCGGTCAATTTTTGCTATGTATGCACCCTAGATACACCGAACAAAAACTGACACATATAAAATATTTTACTAATCCCCTCTTCTTTTGCCTTTGTCTATTTTGCTCTGTCAAACACATGGTTTTCACAAAAGGCAAGTAATTGCTTATGCTTGTAGTCACATAGTTTTGGATGAGATGATATTTCAATTAGTATTACAATAATCAGTGCAAGAACATAATCCATTCGAGAAACAATGGAAACAATTTTGATCTCTCACAACAATTCCCTTCCTAGTGATCATTAGAATGAGCTTTGTGGCATTGTGGAAGCACCCACAAATGCGAAGGTTGTTGGTAATCTAGATAGATGATCTAGGCATATGTTGATAATCGTTGTGACCATAAGCATAAGTGGTTAAGCTCAAAAGCGTGGCCAAAAGCAAAGAACTGTGACATCAGAGGCTATGGCTTCCAAGGGCTAGCGAAAATATTTAATCAGAAACATAACCTGCAATAGATGGAGAAAGAAATTTAAATAAGGATAGATACCTAGAACATTCCTGAGTTAAAATTATTTTCTCTAATAGTCCGTGACCACGAGAGTGCTAACCTGGGACAGTTAGAAAGCGATACACAAATCCCACAAAACCAAAGAAATGTAATGTATATCTAAAGCACGGAAAGGTAAGGCACATGCAAACTCTTTCCCTATTAGACTTGAAGTGGGGTTTCAAACCCCTTTCCTTCTTGAGACTTGCACCCACCTCATTCGGCGTAGGCAGGCGAGCTTTGCAACCACCTCATTCAGAGTGAAGTAGGGTAGATGGATTAGGTGGGTGAGGGATCTGCAACATTCAAAATTCTGTTGGCACGAAAATGACCACACTTACATTGAGTTTGATCCAGATCTTGTGGTGCAGGCGGGAAAGTTGTGCAACCATTAAACCTGTCATAAACATTGAACGGTTGAAATTACTCCAATCACTAACATTAGATGGGATGGAACATAAGGAGGACAACAAAGACCAAAGGAGAGTTCTTCCCAGAGAGAAATGCCTTATGACCTAATAACAAAAAATTATTTAATTTCAATATAAAATTGATTATTTGTAATTAAAAATGTAAGTTGTCGAGTCTTTATTAATTTAGTCAACTATATCATATATTTTTCCCTTTGCTAAAGTTTAACTTTAGAAAATCATTTTTATATTTTATATTTTATAGATTATTTTATTCCAATTTATTCGCAACATCAATGACTATTCATTTTTACATGTTATTGGCCATAACCTCGGGAGTTGAGTCATGTTGCAATGTCCGTAATCTCCTTGTTGTGTACTCCGCGTACTACTCATAACATTTTGCATTAATACATTCAAACTACTTAGATGTGTGAGATTTCTCGTAATCCACGTACATTAATATAACTTTAAAAGCTCTCCACCAAGGTTTAATAGCTTGCACCTTCGTTACTCGTTTACATGTTTTTTCCAAAGTATTACATAAGCTATTTTTATAATTTTTCAAATATTTAAAATCATTTATTTTATATTTATTGGTTAGCAGATTGAGGATTTTATGACGAGATTGATGGAATTGATGGCCATTTTCTTGAGTGAGTAGGATTTTAATGCACGCATGTTTCGAAGATTAAATATTTATTAATAATTTTTACAATAGTTAGTTGTTGTGATAAAGTGTATTGGACCAATACACATGTTTTTGGACTTGTGTGAGGATGGCGGGGCAACTTATATTCACACACACATGCTATTACAATGTTGGGATTCCTGGTTGCACAAATGTCTTTTTTAGATGACATCGTGTTTTAAATATACAATTATAAAAATGTTTTACACAATATATTTGTTCTTGAACTATGTAAGAATCTAATTCATTCTTAGAAACTATGAAACCAATTCATTCTTAGAAACTGTGACTGAGGGGCATCTAGGCCATCAAAATCACAAGGAGATTACACCAAGCTTGAGCCACATGAGCCCTTAACATGGTTAGATTTTCCCCCATAAAATTTCTAATCGATGACCTTCACATCACAGAGTGACTTACAATACACAAACCAATTCGCTCTTAGACTCATTCATTTTTGTTAATTTCTTAGTTGCTTTTGCTTGGTTTATTTACTCTCCTTAGTCAACTTGTGGATATACTTCTAACCTTAAATTGTGGTTTTTATTGTAACATGTAATGTAGTCTTTTTTTTTTTCCAGAGAGAAAAAACCATCATAGCTTATGTTAAGAAAATATAAGGATCTGAATTACATAGAAAGATACTATCAGATTCCTGATACTGGAAATATCAGGTATGCCCAAGAAGCTAAATAACCTGATGTCCAAAAATATTATCCAAACAGTTCAATACCTACAGATTTTTCTTTCCGATCAAAACACATATTTCCATGTCAAATTGGAATGTTTTAGAGAAGATTTGACTGCCACAAAAAATAAACATATCGACAATACATCGATAGGAGACACATGTAAAAAAAAAAACCAAGGACCAAAATCAACCATTAAGGTTATGGTTTGACAGAATGCGAAACATAAAGGAGTTCAAAGGCATCCTTGAATCTTGGAAGATATGTCCATTCCTCCATTTCCATAAGAACCAGCTGACCAGAACAAACAAGGATCGCCAAGATGAATTCTGCTCACTCCACCATTTGAAACCATCCTGTACAGAGGAGAAAACCCGGTAAGGAAAACCAAAAGACAAAGAAAGTTCATACCAGATATGTAGAGATGAAGCACATTGGAAGAACATATGTAAATTAGACTCGGCCCTGCCAACCTTTCCTTTGAAGAACCTCCCATGTAAGATTCTTGTTCCAAAAGACCAGCGACGTGAAGGAAATCATTTTGAGCGAGCATGTGGCCCTCCATAGAGAAAGGAGGAAAGATCAGATGAATGTTAATTACTATTAATGTGTCATTAGATATATTAATTACATTATTAATACTTTTAAATTAATTATAAATTACATTATTAATATTTATAGATTAATTAAATTAATTATAAATTACATTATTAATATTATTAGATTAATTAGAAACGAAATAAATTTTTAATTTAAAAATAGATTTAAATAATTTGTAAAGTAAATTTTCATTATATGACTTTTAAAAAACCATATTTTAATTTAACAATTTACAAAACAACTTTTAACTTTAAATAATATCTTAAAAAAATAAATAATAAAACATCCATGCTATTTTTTTAATAGTAGCATTTATATACTTTTATTTTTATTTTATATATTCTTAAACATTTTTCATTTTATTTAAATCTATTTTACCATTCATGATATGATATGTGTGGACAACTATTCTTGCAATCTGGTCTTAAAGATGATAATATAATGTAAATGAAACTTTATTATTTATAATTTTTTGGTTTTATAAATTATAATAAATATATTTTAGTATTTAATATTTTTGTTTTTTATGTCATTTTTAAATAAGTTATATATTTAGCATGGATATCATTATAAATAAATACAAAATTGATTATGTATATTTTATTCATATACATGTGTATATTTACTAATATCTTGGTGACTTGTGAGACTAAAGTGAATATTGAGTATATCTGCCCTAAAATTATCCTAAAATTATAATAGGATCTTATCATATTTTTTTTTGGTTGATAAGTTGGTGAATCCTGAAAATCACTCTTACCCTATGGTTGAGAGGCCATGACTCAGGGGCGTCTAAGCCGTCAAAGTCACTCGGGGATCGCACTTGCCCTAAGCCGCACCAGTGGAAACCATGCTGGATTTTTGGTATCAGCGAGACTATAACCGGTGACCTTTGCTTACGAAGCACCTTAACAGCGTGCTCCTTCACCGACTATTCTAAATCTCTTTGATGGATCTCGTCATATCAATCTTTAACATAGATTTTTGTACTCACATTTACATATAAGGAGTGCCTTAACAAAACACTATCCCTCATTATTTTAGGTTTGATGAGTAATTTTTTTAATTAATAATATTATTTATTTTTTTTAATATGTTTTTGTCTTGAGATATATTAAAATCTTAAAATACACACTTTTTTGTTTTTGCTATAACTTTTTAGTCCTAATGAACAAGTTTCATTGCCTAACCTTTGTTCAAGTCTTAAGATTGATTCCTACTTCTCCAAAAACCAAAGTGGTGCCCATATTCTCACTAAGAATAAATGATATAAATACAAGGCCATGTGTGGGGGTTCAAGATGTTGTTTGTGGTTCAAGTTTTCATGTATGCTCAAGGTGTTATTTGTGGCCGCAGCCAATGTGCGTTCAAGGTATTGTTCATGACCTTAGCCAACGTGTGCTCAATGTGTTGTTCATGGCTTTAGCCCATCTGTGTTCAAGGTGTTGTTTGTTGGCTTGGCCTATGGTTAGGGATGTTAATGGTTTAACCTATGGTTAAGGATGTTAATAGTTTAATCTATGGTTAGGGATGTCAATGGTTTAGCATATGGTTAGGGATGTCAATACCACTAAAACTTTTTAGCAATAGGTATGTACGTTAGGGTCATGGAAACACTATACACTTCTTTTTACCTTTTTTTTCAATGTACACAAATTGATTGTAGATGAAACTATATATACATATAAGTTGACTATAAAAATTAGTTTAATTGTAATTTTTATTATTATAAATTATTAATAAAATCTGTATTTTTTATTATTTTATACTTTAATTTAACTATATTTAAACTAAATAATAAATACTAATTACTATATAACACGCATTATAATAGCCCCAAGGGTTAGCTCAATTGGTCAAGTCGGAGCCTCGCTAGATGGGAGGTCACAGGGTCAATTCCCGAAAGGTCTTGGGGTCAGGTCTTGTAGTAGACCGAGGGGCGTCAACCCAAATTTTTCCAGTAAATATAGCGCCACCCGTTGACCAAAAGTGTCCGTGAACCCCACCAAAAAAATGACCAAAAACGTCCATAAACCCCAAAACCCATTATAATTAAATAATAATAAACTTTAACTTTTTAAAAATATTTTAAATATTTTAAATAATATAATAAGAATTATCACATTACCCACCAGTCCATGAAATACCAACTATCCTTCATACGCCTTATTACTTTATCCTTTAGTACCTCTCTTGGAATGAGAAGTAAACCACTTTTTCTGTCAGAGTCTTTATGTTAATAATAGAAAATTGTATTATAGCTTAATAAATTAGCGATCGTTGATTTTTTATTTATTTATTTATTTATTTATTGTTTACTAGATAATGAATACTTCAATCATTTGAATCACACGATTTGTAATATTAGTAATAAAATTAGTAAAATTATTTTATCATTGTTGCTATATATTAAAAGGATTAGTTATTATGCTTTGTAAATGTAATTATAAATTTAGTGAGAGTGAGTAGTTGTAAATTTAGTGAGAGTGGATATATTACAGATTTCAAAAAAGTAAAATAATAAAAGTACTTGAACTAATCATTAACTTAATTTTTTTTTTCTTGAGAATCAATGTTATTCCATGAAAATAATTGAGTATGTTCTTTGCAGAAATAAGTATGGTCAATTTCATAAATGAGTTATGTTTTAAGCCAAGTTTTTTTGGTAAAAATCACATAATGACATGTTGATATTCTCTACCAAAATTTATTTGAAAAAATTAATACTATTTTATTTAATTTATTGCAAATTTTATTTTAATTAAATTTGTTAATATTACAAATAATAATATTTATTATTTAAAAAATAAAAAATAAAAATAAAAATATTTGTATTAAAATATTAAAAATAGTTTAATTAACCATTATATTAGGAATAAATATAAATATAAATTAATTAATATTTAATATAGATTGTAGAGTAAGTAAATGATTTTAAAGGTATCATTTTTGAAATAAAAATTATATAAAACTTTCAACTTTAATTCAAAGAATTTTCAAAATACTAGATAAAGTAAGACTAAAAAAAATCATTATTTATTTAGAAGAGAAAATATCAATAAGCAATACTTATCATAGAATTGAATTATATTGATCATTAAACTATAGACAACCAAGAAAAATAGAAGGTTGTAACATATATAAAGTTGTAACATATATAAGGTGCTCGATAATGAGTATAGATATATGAGAAAAACCCTAAAAGGTTGCAATGTATATTAACAAATATTTGGGAAAAAATAATCTAAAAGAAGTATACATTATGGATGACGTTAAGTAGAGAGTTTTGAAAACGTTGTGCTCAATTTCTAGGTGGCCAAATTTTTAGAACCCGTGAGAAAGAGCCAGTCTAATTAATTTCTAGAGATAGAATGAATATGCTCATGCAATTGAAAATAAAATCCATTATTAAAAAGTACCTCATCATCAACATTAATGTTATTAATGTCTAGCACAGATATTATTGTTTCCAAAATTATGAAATAGCAAAGATATCATTGTTTCCAAAATTATGAAATAGTCCTTATCACCTAAAATTATTCTAAATTTAAATTTCAAAATGCGTTACAACAACAAATAAAATGATTGGTTATTAATTATTTGTTTATATGCCATCATTTTTTTAATTTAATTATTAAAACCAATTAATATTATTATATTTATTTTATGCTCCCACAATAAAGGTGAATCATCCAATGAAACCGATGGGTGTTGTATTATTTCCAAGTGTATCCAATGAAATCGACGGGTGCTGTACTATTTAATAACTCAACAACTTATACGGCCCATGCCACGAGTGTGTTAAAGACGGAGTAGTCTATAACGCGACTTTTTGAAAGCTTTTCTGGCGGATTTTTCCGGTCAAAATCCGGCAGCAATTCATTGGAATCCCAAGTTTGATAGCTAGTTTCTGCACAATCAATGGCTCCCAAGGGTTTTCCAGGGCGCTGAATCCAAATATGCAGTTAAAAAACCATTTTAACTGCTAAAAATCAAGATTTAACTTCATTTCTTCCGCCGGATTCCGTCATTGGAATCTCCAAAAAGTCGCATTATAGACAACTCCCATTTCAATCTCTTTTGCATCTTTGGGTCCTCTTGCAGAGTGACGCGTGTGCTTTATTTGATATTGCTTTATAGTTCGGGCTGCAAGTTAATTTTTTTTTGATGCAAAATTATAGGAAAATGTTTGAGATATGGTCTTGACTCTTCTGATGAATTCATGATAAATATGGGAAGCTTCGACGACACGGTCATCGAGCATGACAACCTTCTGTTCACATGGTTGTCTCATGCCGTTCAATCAGATGGCAATTCCAAGGGAATTGAGCACAATATTTTGGGCAACTACGAGGCTTGTGAAAAGGACATGGAAGTTTATGGAACAATTGGTGCATATTTGGGTGTCGCTCTATCTCGCTATGTTGACCGAGCTCAGAATTATGAAAGTTTTGATGCTTCGCATGGAAGCATTTAATTCGACATCGAACTATTATGTGGAAAAACACGAGCTATTCAAGCTGTACAGCAAAGCCTATTATACTTCTATCAATTTTTTCAAGAAATGTCTGATCGCTGGGATGAACAAGAGAAAGATTATGATGGTCTGCACCGAGATCCACCAGACTTCCCAATAAAATTGAGGGCGATCTCATGACAGCTACCAGCGATAAGATAAGAGTAGCAGGATATGAACCGACAGAAGCAGAAAGGAAATGCTAAACGATATGGGTCAGACAAGACCGAATAAGTCAGACATGAAAATATGAGATTGGCATTACGTACTCACTGTGTATTCAGAGGGTGTGCGAATCAAAGTATTTTCCAATAACATCTGCATATGAATAGCCAAGAATAGCCAATAACATCAATGATAGATACGAGTTAAATAATTAAAAAAAAAAATAACTTCCTAAAGTTTCACTTTAGTTAGTTCAAAAATATTTAAAATGTTTCACTGGTTTAATATAATGTCAACGCATACTGAATGTGTAATACCTGCCTGGGCGGCAGGGATAATAACATATGATCCTTTATAAGAATTCTACCCGCAATCGAGTATGTCCTTTGTCTCCTTACTTTTACAAAAGGTAAAAGCTTAGTAATTCACCTTTATTTCAAGATATGAGCTTTTCATTTGAAATTAAAAAAATAGAGATTAAATGTTATGATTTCACAACAAAAGGTGTTATGGGATAATTTAGTTTTTATCACCTAAGTTAGAAATTATGCTTTAAAAAAATTGTAGTTTTTATTACTTAAGTTAGAAATTATGCTTTAAAAAAATTGGATATAAGATTATTATGTCTAATTATGCTTTAAAAAAATTGGATATAAGATTATTATGTCTAAATTAGCAATTGCA
This sequence comes from Pinus taeda, assembly GCA_000404065.3. Taxonomy (NCBI): domain Eukaryota; kingdom Viridiplantae; phylum Streptophyta; class Pinopsida; order Pinales; family Pinaceae; genus Pinus; species Pinus taeda. The sequence continues at coordinate 323,629 of APFE030243321.1, forward strand.
CTGAGAGGTACAAAGGAATGGCTATAGGAGGAGTGAGAGGAGTACAAAGATAAAAAAATTGTAGTTTTTAAGGAATGACAATAGGAGGAGTGAGAGGAGTACAAAGATGGGAGTGAGAGGAGTACAAAGATTAAAAAATTGTAGTTTTTAAGGAATGGCACTAGGAGGAGTGAGAGGAGTACAAAGATAAAAAAATTGTAGTTTTTATCACTTAAGTTAGAAATTATACTTTAAAAAAATTTGGATATAAGATCATTATGTCTAAATTAGCAATTGCACTGAGAGGTGCAAAGGAATGGCGATAGGAGGAGTGAGAGGAGTACAAAGATTGCATTGAGAGGCACAAAGGAATGGCGATTGCACTGAGAGGCGCAAAGGAATGGCTATAGGAAGAGTGAGAGGAGTACAAAGAAATGACGATAGGAGGAGTGGGGAACATGGAAAGCAATAATGAAGTGAAACACATGGAAAATGAAGTACAATTGAAATTACATAAAAGAATATGACCGAATATCCAAACTTGTCCAGAATTAGATAAAAAAAGAAGCGTAATCTTCCACTAGAAGATGGTCTATCATTACATATCCAACAAAATGATACAACATTGTCTTTTATACTGTCTTTTATACTATATATAGTTCTTACCACCTATTTACCTCTCTTACATAAACATATAGAAATAAGTGCATAATGAAAAACATGTCTGGCTATAAATAGTGTGATCTAGAAATAGCCTAGAAACATATGAGCCAAGCAAAGACTGAAAATTCATACTATTGGAAATGAACCTTCCTTCCATAGAATACCATGACATGGCATGCTGAAATGGATTCTACATATGGTTGATGTGAGGCCCTTTTTAGATAGCACATATGCACACATATTATTTTCCCTATAAACATGCTGAACATGTAAACCATGTAAATATGCCCGCAAAACTCGAATCCAAGCTGTAACAATGTCCATGTCCTCTTGCTCTTTAAAGAGCCTTCCAAAGTATTTTGTTGCCTCCCTCTAAATGTCCTCCAAGTGAGTATATTTTCACCTGTTTCAGATTCAATTTCCCAAATCGCGTTCATACGATGGCCATGGGAAGCATATTATTGAAAGAATCTAGTATTTTTGTCCCCACATTTAATCTATATATGGCGAATTTTAAGTCATATAAAGAAGATAGATGGTTAATTTTAATAAGAAAATTATACTAAAATGATGATCCTTGCAAGCACAAGGTACATAGTAAACGAGTTCAATATCTCATTTGCGTTCAATTATTTCTTACAAAGATATCAATAAAAGTACAACAAATCTAATCCAATGCACAATACTTAGTAATTGTGTGTGTATATATATATATAACAAACTTAAACATGTGGTTTCAAATTTATTATCTCAATTCCCAAGTTACAAGTAATATCTATAGTGAAACCTCGGTGAAAAGAAGAGACATATTAGTTAAACACGCCTAGGGTGAGAAGGTCAGTACTATGTTATAAGATCCAAGGAAAATGCAACACGAAGATAACAAGTACAATTTTTGGATCATCTGATTTTCTATGAGAGCCACACCTATATAGTATTAAATATAAGGAGGTCTTAGTGAAAAGAAATTCCTTCCATATTACTGGTCACACTGGTCCTTTTAAGACATGTTACAACTGTTATCACTCAAAAGTCTTCCCTAGAAGTTATCAAAAGAAGGAATAATCCAAGGTAACCACAAACCAATCTTCAGACTCAGGTTCTAGCCAACCTAAGTCTAGAGAGGGCTCTCTCTTTATAATTTAACTTTGTTTGGGTGGGATTTTAGGCTAGTTCTTAATGCTCATGAGGATTTTGGTTTTGATTGAAAGTTGGGTGGTGGAATTCTTGGACCAGATGGATAGAACTAGGTTTTTAAGCCATTAGGCTATGGAGTCAATCAAAGGATATCTTAACTGGATCAGATCATTAAAGGGATTGCTCACAGGGCATGCTAGCAAAGCAAAAGACAAATCTTCAAAGGGCCGAAGGATGGAATGATTCTAACCAGGGTAAAAGGGCAATGAAGAATCCTTAGACCGGGATCAGAATGAGGAACAGAGGATGATCATCAATAAAGAGCAATTAAGAATCCTTTGCTACATAGACCACAAAGAGAAACTATGAAAGTAAGGGAGCATTTAAGAATTCCCTGACTACGATAGTTTAGCATAAAACATTAAGAAGGTAAACTGCCAAAACAGAGTGCATTAAAGCAAGTTATGAAATATCATCCTAGTTTACCATTCAGATTTCATAGAAACACATATGATTATTAATAAACATAAGGAGAAACAATAATACACATGAGATAATACTTATTTGATTTTCGCTTTACATAAGAATCCTGTAAAGTGTCTAAACTTTATTCCATGATCCAACAAGCCAATCCAGTCTTGATACAATAGCACTTTGATTTTAGATACAAGTCTACAGAAATGTCTTTGAATCCACCCTAAATACTTTGGAATGTGAAGTATTTATACAAAAAATATTACAAAATATCTCATAACAGTTTGAGATTTAATTAAGGAAATAAAAATATATTCAAGCATGAAGATAGACATAGATGGAAAATTGCATCATGCTGTCCCTCTTATTGTGGTAATGCTGGCTGTTGCAGTTGAACTTGAGCCCTTTTAAGCTGGTTGATATGTGTATGTTGGAATCATCTTTGTCTTTAGTCTTTTACTGATACTCTTTAACCTGCTACTCTTTGACCCTGTTCACCTGTTTCATCTGTCTGTCATTCAAATTTATTGTGGTAACTTATAGTAAATCTATCATCTTTTTCCACCATTCATCCTCAGGTAACTTTACCTTGAACATTCTTCTACAGATTTCATCAGCCTCTGTGTACTTGGAAAAATTAGGCTTGGTGACAAACAAGTGTTTCAACTCATGCTCCAGAAAGAATAGATCTTCTAAAGTATCATACAATACTTTCCCTGTAGGCAAGGCCTTGATACCTGAAGTGCTTGCTTGATCCTTGGCCAACTTCCTTAATCTGTCAACATAGTCCAATTGGGTCATAAGTTTGTCATGGATGACCATATGACTTGGAAGGCCTTTATTCCTCAAAATTTGAAACTTTGCCATGAATCTTCCAATGCCCACCTACATGTTATGGCATTTTCCTTCCAGGTTAAGCATAAGGTTTCTTTTAGAAAGAACTTTTTCTACTTCTATGATGGCCTCAGTTCTGTCTTCTACACCCATCTCATTAAGTTCATGCCTGTTCTTGCTGTTACAGAAGTGGATGAGTCGATTAGCATCCTCAGGCTGGTCTCCTAAATCTTCCTTTACTTTCTTAATAGCCTCGGTGGCCACTTTCACCAGTTTTGTTTTGCTCAAATATTACTTGACTTGATGGCCAAATATCATTGACAGAGTCAAGGATATTGGCCCAGAGCATCTCTTTGGTCTATCCTAGTGGCTTTTTTAGAGTTAGATCTTTTTTTAGGACCTTAATCTTCTCACTCATTCTTAGGGCTTTCTGTGTTTCTTCCCTTTGCTGTATTTGGGAAAGATTGCAGTCAGTTTATAAGCTTGCCACTTTCTCCTTAAGCCTTTGGAGTTATGTTGTCTGGATGGAAATTTCCTCCATGGCTTTCACTAACTCTGATGTCTTTTCTGTTGAAGAACCTGCTGTTGTAGACTTAGTGGTCACTGGCAGTGTTGTGGTAGGTGGAGCTGTTGGTGCCAATGCTGCTACCAATGTTGAGGGAACTACAGTTGTTACTGTGGGAATGGCAGCTGTAGAAGTGGTGGCCAGTTCACTTTGTTTGGATTGAATCAATGTGTCCAATTATTTCTCTGTTTCTTTCAACTGGTAATTTAGCTTTAGGACCAAGTCCATAAGCTCTTCTTGTCCTTTTTGGGTCTCTAGGACCTCTACTGTCTGTGGGTGATGTAGGGGTGGAACCTTAAGTTGCTTCTTCAAAGCAGCTATGTCATCATTTTTCTTCTTGATCAGTATTTCAATGGCCTTCACATCTTTGGGATCATGTCCCAACCCAATGATTAAGTCCTCTAAGGACTTGGTTCTAGTGTCTTTTGCCTGTGAGGAGGCCTTTTCCAATTGGAATTGAGTTGATATATTATTTAGGGAATTTTGCAATTGGTGAGCTGCAATGGCTTTCCCTATCAAGGTGGAGTAAATCATCTCCCCTGTCTACTTGTGTAGCTCAATCTGGTCAATAGGATGTATGTCATTTTCCAACACTTTGAAATCTATCTTCTTGAAGTCAACTACTGTCCTAGGTTGCTGAGTGGTAGGTTTGAAAAATGTCATCTGCATCTTGCCTTCTTTAACATCATAGGCTGACATAAGCCTTGTCTAGTTTGTAGGTGCCATCTTTAGGTACTGTGCATAAGTCTGGGCTTTTAGCCTCTCATTCCTGGCCTTTATATCCTTGTAACTTTATCTAATGTCTTGGTCCTTGTCAACTGGCATCCTAAATGAGGACACGTCAACACTCTGTTCCCTTTCCAACATATGAGTATTTGATGTGGAAGGCTCTAGCGTGCCCCCAGAAGGAGTGGCAGGCTTGCTTCTTTCTCTTTCTGTGTTGGTGGCCCCTACTATTTCTTCTGTAAACTCTTGTTCAAAGATAGGATTCAACCTTTGCCTTTTCACCTGGCTGGTCTCTACATATGTCTGTGTGGTTACTCTGCTTGAGGTAGTGGCCTCTTCCCTATTTCTTTTAAGGCTTTTCTCCTCATTTAGAGGAGTTTGCAAGTTAGGGGGAGTACTCATAGTGGGCGGCTGTATACCTGTTTGATTCAATTCCTCTGATAGGTCTGGTTGCTTTGACTCTTCTTGCCCTTGGGATTCTTCTTCTATATGTGATTCACTTGGTGCCTGAGATTCTTCTTGGATTTGGGACTGTCTTTGGACTTGAGATTCTCCTGGAACCTGTAGGAAAGAACCTTCATCAAGTCTTTTCTCTAAATCAATTAGAGCATTTTTAGCTGCTACTTCATTGCTATCCTTGTCCACTAAGGTATTCTCCACCCATTCCAATTGGTTTGCATATTTATCTATCTCAGGGATTCGGTGGTGAATGTAGGGAGCCATATTATTTTTCTATCCCCTGTTGCAGATGAAGTCACAAGGGTCATATCTCCACATGGAGCTTTGTTTTAGTTTAAGTCTCTGAAGGATTTCCTCTACTTCTTTCCAAGCTTCTCTGCTATTACATACAAAGGGGCCTAGTTGATCTTTGATTCTGAGCTGAGCCTTCTTTTTGGCCTTAACAAAATGTATCTCATCTGAGTTGATTATTAGCTTGTAGTACTCCAGAGAAAATGACATCATTGGCAGGTATCTGGGCAGTTTATATGGGGCCAACTCACAGCCATAGATCCTAATTTCTGTGTGATTTTGGTACAAGTATCAATCTCCCACTTTGTGTTGTTTTGACAGCTGCAGGATCCTCCTGATATCTGAACTGATTCTTGGAGGAGGACTTCCTAGCAACATGGTCACTATTGGATGTACAAAAATATCAATGAAATCTATGTATGGATATGGGGAATCATACTTATGTATCAAAGGAGTCCAAAAAATTATTGACCTAGGATGACCTTTAGTGTCCAGCTTTTGGAGAGTGAAAGGGAACTTGTCAGCTTGGTAATATAAGAAAAGGTGGTACAAAACTGAAGAATACTTAAACACTCTTTCATTACTCACTCTCAAAAATTGGTCATGCATCCCATCAGCTATGTAATTGGCATAATCATACATGACAACAGGGGGCTGTCTTGGACTAAAAATGGACATGAAGGCTAAGATGATTTCATCTATGAACTCACTGGTGTTATAGCCTAAAACACAAGAGATCATTGCTACTATATCCTTACCAAATGGGAAAAATATGGTAGCCACATATGGGGGAGGGTCTTTTGGGATGTGTTTTTCTTCTCTGATGAAGGTTTGGAGCATTTCAGCAAGTTTGGCAGTGTTAAGCTTGGGAAATTTGTCTAGTAGGTCTCTCATTGAAATAGGGGTTAAGTTCTGCCCTAGTTGTATTTACAACATTTCATTAATTGATTCAACAGTGATGGTAAAAAGTTTGGTTTGGTTAGGGGACAACACTGCTCTTTGAATGGGAATGTAGTTTGCATGGCAATAGTGGACAATCTCTGGAAAGATGTGCACCTCAGGGAACTGATACTTGGGAAAATTAGACTCCCAAAGACCTATTTTATCAGCTTGGTTGAGGTATTGGTCTCTGTATAAACAATATAGTTTGATAGGGGACTCAAGGATAGAGGTGTCCTTGATTTGGAAGTCTTTATTAGCAAGGGGAAGGTGGTCCAGGTCCAAGTGAGGGGTAGTAATTGGCCTGACATCCATGGAAATTGGGGTAGCCATTCTTAGTTCTTGTGGATTTAAGAATGGGGGAAAGTAAATTTTCAATCTTTGAGGTAATGGGGGTTCAATTCCAAGTGGGTTTTATGTTATTTAAAGTTCCCTTTAATTTCAATTAAGAAAGCTTTAGAGACTAGTTCAGAATTTTAATAGGGCTTTCAATGGATTCTGGCTTAAATACTTGGAATTGAAGAAAACTGGGTGTGAACTAGGTAACTGGTTTTGAACGGTTGAAAAGGCTTTAATCAGTTTGGAAGGCAATCTGGGAGCTTTTGGCGTCTTTAGAGTACAAGTGTACATGGGTTGATGACTTTCAATGTTCATAGGCACGTGCATGGAAAATTACAATTAAAAATGATAAAAACAATGATTTGGGGTTTTTTTTTTTTTTTTTGATGCCCAAAAAGTCAATTTGGTGGGTATGGGTGAACAGTGATCGTTTGTCATGTAGTAGGATGAACAGTGACTGTTTTGGTGGGTAGTGGGTTGGTGGTAAATGGTTTACTTTGCACAGCCTTTGGGCGCTTGGTGGTATTGGGGGAGGCCACCCGATTCCACTCATCGAGTGCCACGTTGCCTTGGGGGCCTGGCGGAAAACAACCCATTTCGAGCGGGTATCGTTCGGATCTCGGGCCCTTCCGAAATCAACATGGGCTGTCAAATGGGGAGGGGGGAGATCGTGTGGTGGTTGGGTGAGGGAGTTGCACAAAAGGTAATGGAGGGGCCTAGCGAGCAATTAAACACGACGATTTTAGCTTAATGTGGGATTAAAGCGGGGATTAAGGTATTTGGGTGAGATGTGATTGGCAGATGGTTGACTTTAATTAATCGCATATCGATTAATTATGTCTTTTGTTAGGGTTTGGATATTATAAAGTTTATATTTCAAACTTCGGGGTAAGGATAATAACTTTTAAGGGTTTTAATAAATATATATGGGAACGGGTTTATTTTTCGGGAATTAACATATCAATAATGTTAAAAATTAATATGAAAATTGCGGGAGATAATTGAAGTGCGCTAAGCATAATGTGTTTTTGTAATTCCTTCGCTTTTTACATAGAGACGTTACAACTTAGACTAAGTGCTTTTTTGTGGGTTTTCATAAAAAGGGGTATCCATGGGGGTGATTGCTTTTCCTTAGGAAAATGGTGTTTTAACTTTAGGAAAAGGGATTTATTAGGGGAAAATGAATAAATTGAAGGGGGTGAATGTTTATGAGGGGATCTAGTACTTAAGATCTATAAGTCATTGGGTCGAGGATCCAGTCCCTCTAGAAGTCAAAAAAATGCTCTGAGCCCCTTTGACTTAAGATTTTGGGTACTTCACACTTATTGTGGGAAATTAGTTAAGTAAAGGGTGAAATGAGTGAGGGGAAATTAGTTAATTTTGACTTTGTGAATTTTATGCCAGTCCCATTTCTCATTCAAACTTAGAACTTTCATGATGAGGGTGATAAATATGCTTTTGTCTAACAATCATCACAATTCTGCAACTTTTCTTCTACTTACCCATCTACTCATCCTACCATTTTTACTTCTCTTTATTAGGGTGCATTTAAGCTAGAAAACCCTTATCAAACATTTTTTATTTTCTTTACAATGGAAATCTAACTAAATCTAACGTTACTATATCCAAGGGCTTAGATTAAACAATTGAGCTCCTTTTATTTACTCTACCTAATCTACTTATTTGCCAAGATTAAATAGTTTGGTCAGATTTTATTCTCTAACTATAAACATGAAATTGAAACATGAAATAACCAAGCTTAAACACTTCGATTATCATGGATTGTGGCAAAGATTACAAGCTGCACACAATCATTTATTTTGCACAAAAAGTAAATAGTAGTGGAATTTTGACTAGCACACTTTCATGGTCTTCTCTTTCTTGGAGTTCATATTTTTTTTATCTTTTTTGACCTTTTTATTCTTTTTGTTCTTGATTTTTCTTTTAGGACAGACCCTCTTTACATTTTTTAATTTATTGAATATGGAAAACGTTTACAAAAAGCAAAGGTATGTACATATTACAGGTTTAATCTCATCCATTCAAAAATTATGACTCCTATTGGTATAGGAACCTAACAACAACTTCATAAATAAATTCTTTTGGAAGGGTCTTATAGCAAATGTGAAAAAAGTGTTGCTTGATATGAAAATGGTAAAGAACCCACGTCTATTAGAGGTTATAACATTTGGCCATTTCCAACTAGAAACATGAATCCAATTAGCGTAAGTGGGATTTGGAATTTTGAATGAGGTGTGCGAGATTTGGTTGGAGAACAAAAGGAGATTGCATGGGATTTGGAATTGATCAATCATATGTCAGGGTTCAGTTGTTCCACATGTCTATTTTTTAATTCCAGGGAGAGGGATGAAAATGCTTGCCCACCCCAATCTTATAGAGAAATACCTATCAACATAAAACTATATGTTATTTTTAAAATATTTGATTTAATAACCGTTTTTCAAATGCTTTAGAAAAACATATTAAAAAAAATCCATAAAAACTAATTATAATAGAAGTTGTTTTGTTCAGACATGACCTAATAAGAAGTCGATAATTTTTTATCAAAAAAAAGAAAAATGAATATTTTTTTACCATACAAAGAAAATTCTATAGATTATAGGATATATTTATTAAAAAAAATAGATATGGACTAATTAGAATATGAAAATTTGACGAGAATAATTGCTTTTTAATCTAAAAAGAGAAGAGAAAAGTATATAATTTGATGAGTATATTGTTTTTCCTTTTAATTTTATCACATTATTATATTATTTTTAATGATTTGGAAAATTATAAATATTTAAATTATGTAAATATGAAACTTCTAATTTTTTTAATCAAATTTCTTATAAAATTGACAAAAACATTTAGTGAAACTAAAAATTATTTTATTAAATTATTGCAAAAAACATATACATATACTTTATATTTTTTTATTTTAAAAAGGAAAATACATTTTATACTTTGGAAGTTACTAATAGATATGAGTAATAGATGCCTATTTGTAAAGTATTAAATGTGGTATATGTTAAAATTTTCATTTGCTAATTTAAGGTTATTTAGATTTTACAATATAAAATTTAGAGAGAAATCTATTGTTTTTTGTTTTTGTTGTTTTTAATTATTTAAAATGTAATTTTAAAATACATAATATAAATTTAAATCCTTGAAAAACCTTTCAAAACAATCAATAAATATATTAAAAAAAAATCAAACTCAAAAAAAAACAAATAAAACACAAGGTAAAACATTTATAACACACCCTTACTAAAAAAACATACCAAAAAAACCATTTAGAGAATTTAAAATCTAATAACCTTTCAATAAACTATAAATTTTACTACAAACATCATAAGATTAAAATTCTCTCTAAACTATTTCTATTCAACTCTAGATTATTTTATTTCTATTCAACTCTAGATTATTTTATTTCGCTGTTTAAATGATGGTATTTATACATGTCCTTCCAACCGAAGTAGAGTTGACATGGATGTAAGATGGTTACATGTCAGTAACCATCATATGCCTTCGTTTAGTCAATACCATTTTTTTATTATATAAATACACAAAATATTACGAAACAATAATGGTTTTAAAAAGTGTATACATTATGTACACTAAACAATAAAACTTTAAAAAATATATTAATTAATTAAAAAATACAATTTTAATTAATTAATACAAAATATTACATAGAGTATAAATTTGTGAAATGCTTTTCAATCGATATTAATTGCCATCTAATATTTTTATGGTCAAGTATGAGACAAAATAAAACCTTTTTGTTCTTGGTCATAGGGTTGATATTATGATATTGTTATGATATTTATGAGTGCTTTCATTAAATGAAGGGAACATGCATTGTCTAACTTCAAAGGCTCTTCAACCATATACAATTTCCCAAGTGCTATTCGAAGTGGGCAGGTGGCCTTCAAGAGGCATGCTCTAGCCTCTATGTCATCATCGAAGTGAATTCGAATTGTGTCTTCTAACATAATAGCATTCATAGAACCATTGGATTTTCACTGAGTAGATGTCCATACATCCTTAATAAAGTATTTGGTCATATGTGTTGTTTTCGATTATTCTGGTGTTGTTCTACCGTACATATTTCCGTACATATTTTCTTCTATTCATACTCTAGTATCCGCTATCAATTGTAATTTTGTACGGTTTATTATTGGCATAATTACTTGTGTTGTTATTGAGCTTATTGTTGTTAGTGCTCGATTCACTGCTGTTGCAGCTGAAATTTTCCTCCTATTGACTATTTATATTGCCCTGTTTGTTCAGAAATCATTAGTTTCCAAGTTCCATGTTTCTGTTGAGCGTCTCAGGAAAGCTATTTTTTAAATATATAATGTATGAATAATCTTTTTTCCAAAATAGAAAATTCATAATTTCAGAGGAGAAATTACATGCTGTAGATTCCCGAAGGCATATGCTGAAACTGTGGCACTCGTCCACTGTAAAAAAACTAGTAACATAAAATACCCAGAGGGTGTACAGTACTGGTACTTTGACCATCAAAATAATGTTAAGAAAGTATCTCTTGTACATAAGAAGATGTCCATATTTACAAGCATTTATATACTATTATATACATAGCATAAGTCAAAAATTTCATATTCATAACACTGTGAAATTAGAGGCTGCTGCCTCTCTGTATTGCCCCATCGATATACGGCCTATGAAAATATTGGTATGTCCCTGCTGGTGTATATTCAGCGATCATCCACTCTCCTAGAGGACGATGCGTCACTTCTTTCGATAGCCAGTCAACAATTTCATTTCTTTCCATGTAGATGTGAGAAACAGATATCTAGTCAAAGAATGTTTTGAAAAAAACAATTTCTTCCAAAATATTCTTCAAAGAGTATGCAAAACAAACAACAATGTTGTTAAACCAATCAGTCACATTCTTTGAATCTCAAAATATTTGTAAATTTCGACAGTTTTTCTTAATGGCAAAGTATAAAAGATGTCGAAGTGATATCAATTCAACATGGTTATTTGTTCCTAGTCCCAGTCCCATACTAATCTAAAAGTAATGAGTTTCAGATAGGTGGAAATAAATGCCACCCCCACAGCCATGCTGTTGGGCAGCCCCATCAAAATAGGCCCACGGAATTGTTCTATTAATATGTTCTTGCTGAATGTTCCTAGGTCTCCCATGGCTGTTGTCATTTGGAATTTTTGCATATGCCGCACAGATAAGTGGATGGAGAAGGTTCCAGTTAACCAGTCTGTCCTAAAAAATAATGGTATTCCTCTTGATCCATATATGCCAAGAAACAAGAAGTGGGAGGTTCCTAGGTTTGTCCGTTGCCGAGGTACTCCACCAATGTTCCCTAGCTGAGCTGATATCTGTCCCCTGCTAGTTCATATTCAAATTAAGTGTTTGAATGACCTGTGACCAGATGCACCTGGTAGTAGGACAAGAAAGGAAGAGATGATGGGTCGATTCTTCTTCTTGAAGGCACAAAACAAACTGGGTAGGACCCAAGAAAGCCCTTTTTTTTAGATAGGATCCAGTGGGGATCTTGTTTTCCAATATGTTCCACATCAACAATCTGGTACTTGGAGGAGCTTTTAATTTCCATAATGTATCCCACCAGCTTTTTAAGACCTCAGGTTTTCTATCTGCAATGATTTTATCATAGCCCTGTTTCAGTTTATATTGTCCAGATTTTGAGAGTGCCCATAGAAGTTCATCCTCTGCATTCCTTAATTTGACACGTGTTTCTGTAAGTGCCTATATATAGCTTTGCCAAGATCTACTCCATTCATTTGGGATATGCCACTGCTGTTCAGTCAACCAAGCTTGCGAATAAAAAGTAGTATTCTACTGGTCCCCAATCTGTCCAAGAAACGTTATACCTCTGCTATTAAGATGATGAACCAATCCATCTGGTAATTTATGGGAGTTTCCACAGCCCGGCCATGGGTCAATACCAATGCAGACAGATGCTCCATTTCCAATTTTCCATAGTATACCCTCTTTGATAATGGGCATAGAATTAAGTATAGCCCTCCATATCACCGAAATACCCTTCCTGTTCCAAGATGGGCTTCTGATCCAGTCAGTAATGGTCGACGACCAGATGTATAACCTCCGCCCAAAGGCTATTTTGTTTCAGAAGGAGCCAACCCTATTTGGCAGCCAAGGCTTGTGCAAAGGCTGGGAGTACTTTAAGTCCCCATCCTCCCCACTTCTTTGGAGTAGCAATTTTGGTCAATTTTACCCAGGAAAAAGTCCTGCCCTCCTTCTTGCCATTCCAGAGGAATTTACAACAAATTTGTTGAATTCTGTGGAGGATCCCTCTCTGTATCCAGGCAAGTGACATCCAGTATACCGGGGTGGCTTCGAGGATAGATTTTATGAGGATAAGTTTGCCAGCTCTAGAGAGGAACCTATTACACCAGAAGCTGATTCTCTTTTCCACTTTTGTGATGAGCCAGGTCCAATTAGCAATCTTGTACCCATCTGGTTTAAGTCTGAAGCCCAGGTATTTGAGTCCCCCCATCAGATCAGTTTCTTGGAAGGAAAATTTTTGAATGGCTAGCTAAGATTCCTGTAGTGTACAATCTGATAGGGAGATGGTGGATTTTTCTCTGTTTATCTCCATTCCCATTGCTCTGCAGAATAGGTTCAGAATCTCATTTAGTGAGGTGGTGTCCCGGACACTCCCATTCAAGAATATCAGGATGTCATCTACAAATAGTAGATGTGTTAGATAGAATTGCTCCATGATTTTTAGACTACTAAATCTCCCGCTTATTTTTTTTGTCGCTATAAGTCTGCTTAGTCCTTCCATGACTAATAAGAAAAGAAGTGGTGATAGAGGGCATCCCTGCCTTATCCCTCTATCTATATTGAAGGATGAAGTGGCCGATCCATTTACAAGAATAGCAAAAGAAACAGTAGAGATGCAACCCATGATCCAGGAGATGAGGGCGGGGGGGAAACCCAAATGAGTGAGGATCATTTTAAGATAAAGCCAATTCACTTTGTCAAAGGCCTTTGACAAATCTATTTTGAGAGAGATGCCCTTGAGGTTTTTGTGTTTTATGGAGTGTAGGGCTTCCTGGGCCATACCAATGGCATCCTGAATGTGTCGATGGTGGAGGAAAGAAAATTGCTCCTGGGAAATATGATTAGATAAGATGGGCTTAATGCGATTTGCAAAAATTTTAGAAATGATTTTGTATAGGCAGTTGCAGAGGGATATAGGCCTGAAGTCATTGAAAGAAGCAGGAGAATCAGTCTTGGGAATCAAGGCTATGAAGGTGAAGTTCATGGGAGGATGGATATGACCTTTGATTCTACTTTCTTCAATGAATGCCAACAGATCCTTTCCTAACAGCTCCACGAAAGCCAAGTAGAACTCCACTGGCCAATCGTCTGGCCCCGGGCTCTTGTCTTTCTTGAACCACTTTAGATTTCCTTCCAGTTCCTCCATGGTGACCGGTTGGATCAAATCCTCAATTGCATCAGGTTCCACAAACCTTGGAGAATGCCCTGCCAGGTTAATGATATCCGGGAGGTTGATGACCGTCGGAGCTGTAAATTGTCTTTTAAAATGTGTATTTCCCAATCTAGCTAATTGCTGGTGTGTAGAGGCCCATCCATCTGGTTCACTAGGCAACTGCCAGATAGTATTAGTGGCCTTTCTATTGTTTGCGAAGTTGTGGAAGAAATTTGTATTGCCATCTCCCGCTTGCAGCCAGATGGCCCTACTTTTCAGCCTCCACTGTTCTTCTTTGTGAAGTAGCAGCTTAATTTTTTGTTTCTCCAGATTGTTCAAATGTACTTTAGTATCCTCCGATAAGAATCCAAGCCCCTGTTCATCCGTTAGCTGTGCAATCTGTAAATCAATATCCATGAGATGTTGTTCATCTCTCAATTTCTTCATCTTTGACCATTCCTCGATCCTAATCCTGAGAGTTTTGAGTCTCTCATAGAAATCCGCCGCCATCCTCTATTCCCTCAGCGGAGGTTTTGATCTCCAGAATTCAGTCACAAGATTGATAAATTCTGGTTCTTGTAGGTAGCCAGTAAAGAATTTGAAGGGAGGACGAGGCTTCTTGGTTGGTCCAGTAATTTGAAGAAGTATGGGAAGATGATCGGATATATCTCCAGTGCCTACCCATTGTTTGTACAGGGGTAGGTTACGGAGAAGATCTTCATGGATCAGGAATCGGTCCAATCTTCGACCCAAAGCAGCTTCCCCTGTCTTCCTGTTATGCCAAGTGGGTACTTTATTGTTCATGGGAACATCAACTAGCTTGTGGGTGTCCAGTAATGTACTCGTATGCTCCGAGATAGGATCCATTTGTGCATGATGACCCCAGGATTCCTCCATTCCCAAGGAAAAGTTTAAATCCCCTCCAATAATGGTGGAATTTGTGACAAGATTATGTTCCAAAAAATTGAGCCAAAATGCCATTCTGTTCTGGTTAGGGGCATATATGTTGATCACTTTTAATAGGAGTCCGAGTTCCCCCATGAAAATGTCCATTCCTATGAAGCCCCACCCACCCCAAGATGAAATGATCTTGACATCTTTGGGATTAATACCAATTGCTAGAACACCGAATTTGCCATTTGCATCCAAACCCTAAAAAACCCAACTTGGCAGAATAGATTGGAGGGTTCTTGTAATGGTGTCTGAAGTGCCAAGAGTTTCCTGTAGGAAAAGTATGTCACATTTGGTATCCTGTGCCAGCCGTTTGAGAGCCAATCTCTTTTTGGGGTTGGCTAGTCCCCTGCAATTGTAGGAGAGCCAAATCATGGGGAGACAGGGACAGAGGGCTCAATTGCTCTAAGCGCCCTTTCAATGGTGCACTGTCGGCCCCTCGCAACATCTGCCACCACCGACTTGATGGTTGATTTGATCTTGGATGGATGGCCTCTGGCAGGTTTATGTTTTTTGGACCGTCCAGGGGAGAGTCCCAACCCCAAAAGTTTAGGTCGAACTCGAGATCGAAGGTTGTAGGGATGGGATCCCGTCCTTGATAGGGAGGAGGTATGAGTAGGGGGAGTGGAAGGCTCCCTGAGGGAGGTGGGAGTAGTGGAGAAACTGGGGGGGGAGGGGTAATGGAGCATGGAATGGAGGGGATAGAGCCCAGAGTGGTAGAGGGAGGATGCAGAGATGAATGTAGAGTTGAAAACATAACATCTGAAAAAAGTGCAGAGGTTATGGGAATAGACTCATTACCCGGGAGAGAAGATGCTTCCGCTGCTGACTTGGAGCAAGGCCGAGGAGGTGAGGTCGTAGCTTTTCGCCTGATTTTTGCCTTCTTTGAAGCTCCTTCCTCTGCCTCCGATGGGACCTCTCCTTGTTTCATATCTCCCTCTCCTGGTTTCATATCTCCCTTGTTCTGCTCTACCCAAGGCTGAAGTTTTGTCCCCCTCGAATTTTCCGAAGCCACCACAGAGAGTAATGGACAATCCTTGTATAAATGACCCACTTTGTGGCACGGCCTACAACGAAATGGGACACCTTCATTGTAGAATTTTTGAATAATATGACACTTATTCACAGAGATTATCCTAATTATACACTATTTGCAGAATCATGCATAATACATAACCTCCTCTACGTTGATCATCAATTTTGCAGTATTAAGAAACAATCGCATGCGCACATTGAACCATCAATCACACATATCAACACAGTATATCATGGGGAAAGCATGAAGCTGAAAACCCCCAACTATATGTATACTATATTGATTGAGAACATGTAACAATACATAGTACAATACTCCTCGCAAGTACTCAGTACTATCTCCACCTGTTACACACAAACTAGCTTATATCTGAATCAATCACTGGCTCAAATCTCCTCCACTGCTTGCCTGCCTCCACTGCGTAATACCTGTTGAGAATAGAATGAAGAATCAACTCCAAATTTGTATTCCCTTTGCCTATACCACACAATCCTCATTGGAAATACTCAATCCACTGATTGTGCAAATCTCATGCACAACTATAGTCACAACTGACAGCTGTCTTGCCCTTTCACTCATCTCTAACACTTGTCTCCACTGAACTGTCCATGCA
>APFE030243321.1:343425-410009 GCA_000404065.3 Pinus taeda
TACAACTAGTTCAACTAAGTCAAACTGAACACAACTCCATCAACTCCTCAATCAACTCCACCAAAACTCAATCACTTGAGTTCTAACTGAAGTCCTTCATGCAATAGCTCAAATAACCCATAATAAAAGTGTATTTCCATCTGGCAGTTGCATGTGCCACATCTGTAGCTCGAACTGAAGTGCTGCAAGAGGATAAGATAATGTTTATAGTCCAAATATTATTAAGAGCTAATAATATTCGACTCTTCTATATTTAGACTGGCAGTCTAAAAATAGACTCTGCCCATATGTCTAAAAATAGAAGTCCATCTATTTTTACCAACATGACCAATCATCCACAAATAACATCCTACAACTCATAGACCATGATCCATATGTCTAAAAATAGACTTTGCGCCAAAAATAGCCTGCGGGACCACTTAGTGAAGGCGACTTCTTTTCACTAAGCTCCATCATCTTGTTGCATTTTCAACATTCATAGTCTAGTAGTTGTTTGCACGAGAAATGCCTTCGGTGTAAAGTGATTTTTTCTTCTAGCCCTGCCTTGGTATCAAGATGTACTAAAATCCTTGCCATAGTCATAATCCCTGTTCTTTCGTAGGACTAATCGTGCTCAAGATAGGTTCCCAGTGCATCTCCAATACACTTGAACACCTGTGGGGTCCAAAATTGCATAGGTAAACCAGGCAGTTTGACCCAAACAGGCCCAGCTCCAAGCTATTCACGCTCTGGATCAAAAAGAGGATCCCATCGCTTCAATAGGACTGGCGCTAGCTCAATATTCCAGAATTGCGAAAATATCCATTCCGTGTACTCCGCTCTATGAAAGTGTACAGTGAACCAACCTCTGGCTAAGACCCTTATAGCAGGAAGTTCCTTCAGGAGGGAACCCCAAATCTCCTCAGTCCATTGACGCAATCTTTCCACAGTATAGTTCCTACCTCGAACACGACCAACCAGTACTTTCCTTGTTGTATCCATTGCATCTGCCATTTGAACGTATTCACCAAAAGTCAGGTTAATATCTGAGTTTATGGCTCTGAGGCACCGACCCTTTTTCTGCTTGTTCAAGCACGGATCCGAGGAGCTATGTTGGGCCGATTTAGCAGGATGAGCAGACAGTAGAGGAGAGATGAAACAACCTGAACGAATAGGGGAATGTGGGTTTAAGCTGTAGGAGCCAGGGCGAATGAAGAATTGAGCAAGGCGCTGAAGATTGGAGGGGCCAACCGGGGCCAAGGAGATGGAGGGGGGTTTCAAGGGCTGGGAGGCCTGCGAGGGGTAAGGAGGGGGATGCTGCGAGGGGTATGGCAAGGGAGAGTCAAAAGAGGGGGAAGTTTGCATGCAGGAGCCAAGTAGATTCAGCGTGGCCGGCGAGAGGGGGGGGCAATCCAACACCGGTAAATCCTCAACATTGACAGTCGGATGCTGCCTTTTACCGGAGAGAGGCGGGCGTTGTAGTGGTTGAACAATAGCTGTTGACCAAAGCAGATTTTTTCCCTAGGGGTCCATGACTGGGCCTTTTTGATGAGCCCAAATCTCCTGTTCAGGCATGGGGTCCTCCTCGTAATCCACGAGGTCCTCCTCCACCATAGTAACCGACAAAAAACCGACCTGACCACCGTATGACCAGGGGGAGATAGTCTGCAGGGAAAGAACGGTATTGCCAATATATGAATAATAATATCAATAAAGGTTCTATTTTTGTGTTTTTCTATAGATAATTTAATGTTTTTCAACTTTTAGCCTCCATAATCCGATTTTAATTTTCAAATTTTTTGAAATGTTTGGCTGCTTGTGTTCTGGTTTCAATATATTTCATGTATTGGGAAAGCTTGAGTTTTTCTTTAGCTGCTCCAGTGAATAGGTTGCAACATAGCAATTAATCTCAATTGTATTTATGCAATAAAAAACATAATGAAAACACATGAAGGTATACAAGATACCTTGCATATAAGTTTGAAAGCAAACACAGAAAGATCCTATAATATTCACCTTGAAATATCAAATATATGATTTTTAAAAGATCCTATAATAGAAATTCAATGTCATTAAATACACGATTACTATGACAGTAACAAGAAAATCATTAAAATACAAAGGGAAATGGCTAATACATCAAAATAGTGAAAAGTTTAGTACGCTAGTTCTAAGCATACAAGAGTAATGATATAATAAATTTTAGGAGTGTTGTTCGATAGTATGAGATTGGCTCCACCAAACAAACAAAATCTCAAATTTTGGAGTTTACCAAGAAATGATAGAAGAATAGATCATTGTATGGGCCTTCACACTATATGAAATATAACCATGATTGTGTAGGAAATGCTAATTGTACAAGAAAAAAGGAACACAACATATGCATATATGGGCCATAGTTGTGATGGTCAAGAAGAAAGAGCATGTTTACATAAATGACCAAGAAAATAAAGAGTTTTCAGCCTTGGGCTTTAGAAGGAATGAAACCTTGGTTGTTAACTTAGTATCATCATTTTTGTTCTTTTTGTATCCAGGAGGTGGGAATGGTAAACAATGTGACATTTTACAGAAGAGGTGAATCCTTTCAACAATAATCATTGGTAGCCTAACTTCTGGGAATGTTGACACAACTTCGGTACATAACTACAACTCTGATCCCAATCATGCACCATATCACTGCAATCATCTCTAGCTCACCCTATGTAAAAAAGGATTGAAAAAAATAAAAAAGTGGTAGATCCAGCTATTCTTGCTTCTGAAACTACTACAACACTCTGTCCTAGAAAAACTTGGGCAACACAAAGAGTTCACTGTCGACAATGCTTGAACTTGTATGGTCCCCAAAATTAGTTTAATAACAAGGGAACTAGATATGAACCAAAAATAGCTTATAACCAAAAACACCAATAAATAATTTTCAGAGATGAAAGATGACTTTTTAGCTACTTGTACCTTTGACAAGTGGTGGCAATTGTTAAAATAAGAATGACAATTCTACATAATGATGTTCTTCTGGAGCCAATATCGGGAATTGGAATGAGCCATATGACATAAGAAAATTAACCTCCCAAAAATGCTCAGTCGTACAAATTTCAGAGAGGAAAGATGACTTTTTAGCTACTCATACCTTTGACAAGTGGTGGCAATTGTAAAAATAAGAATGACAATTCTACAGAATGATGTTATTCTGGATCCAATATCGGGAATTGGAATAAGCCATATGACATAAACAAATAAACCTCCCAGAAATGCTCAGCGGTATAATTACTTCTCAACAGAATGCTCAAGGGAACTTCTAAATAGAAACCATAGTGGTTCACTTGCCAGTATCTCTGTTAGATTCACCTTTCCATGTTAGAAGTCCTGAAGCGGATGCAATGCAATGCACAAATGCATAACTAAAAACACCTACTATAGAGTAACTTCATTCCTAAAAAGGAAACTTGAAGAATGGCCACATACTAACCATTCTGCATGCATTTCTCCAAATGTTATAGACCTTTCAGGGATTACCTATTCATCACCTACCCAAATTTTTCACTAGAATCACTTCTTCAGTTGAGAAAACTATCTTTGCATGCTTACTCATATAGAAAATGAAAATCCATAGTTTCTTTCTCTTAATCTCCAAAAGTGATGATTTAAAGGTTTTAACAATAAAATCTAGCAAATAATGTCGATCCTTCAAAGACAAATAAATTCAAACTCTTTTTCACTCAAAGAAACATCACAACTCATGTATAGTAAACCCATATAATGAGGGTAGACCATTCAAATCTACACCAAGTTTGGATTTGCGAAAAATCGGCCAAAAGTAGGGCAAAGTATGCGAAAAAGGAAATCTTTTCAGAACTAGTGTATGAATTGCCTCATAAAAATCTCAATAAAGTCTTTTAGCGTAAACTAACAATAGTTTAGGCCTCTACGATTGATCGTGCCCCTCAATCTCCCTTATATATCAAACCTCAACATGCAAAATTGGGGTATGCAGTTACAATTTTTTCAGCAGTTGAGCAATTAATTAGTTTTGAAGGCTATCGTTGAGGGCAAACAAAAAAAGTAGAAAACCCAATGAAATTGACCTCCTTCTAACATACACTTCCTGAGCTCTACCCTCCCCTTACATGCACTCATTGATGGTTGCCCAATGTTTACTAACTAAAAAAACACATCTTTTTTCTATGAAACCTCGAGAAATAGAAATGAATAGAAACCTAATTCTCATAGTGAAAAAGATTCAAGAAAGCTTAAAACACCTCACCAATCTAATGTTGTATTCAAAATGAACTTGTTAAATTATAATTTCAAAATAATTGTTTTGTTCATGCTCTTGTGATCTTCCCTTGGGAAGTATACAAACTGCACTTATTAAATTATAATTTCCAAAAATTTGCAAGCAACAAATAAAGAACAACTAGAAACTAAAATTTTAATTACACACCATGGTAATAATTGAACCTTCTCCACATAAAAAAAATGCGGTCACAATTCTTGATACCGGGGCTAAATGAGGCAGATACATGTGAAATCATTTTCCTTTCTCCTCATGATTAGCATCCCACAGGCTCAAATAACCTTCCCCATCTCCACTCACAACAATAAACCTCTCCCTACAAGGCAAGATTTGGACATTGAGTACTAGAGTAAGCTTGGTTATATCTATCGCCTCCAACTTCAGGTCTTCCAGACTAAATTTTGGCCCTAGAAGATCTCAACCTTCTGATTCCCTCTCTTTCTTAGCACATATCAAATCTGCCAAAGGCGCATGGTCCTTGACCTCTCTGAGCTGGTTGAAATAATGATCATAAGAATCCTCTTCCCCATTTGTGCATAAGTTTCAGCTAAATGTGGAGGGTCCTTCCTCGAGGATGCGAGAGGTTTCAGAGAACAAGAGCTTGGTGGAGTCAAACCTTCGTAGGGTGTAGCATGCAGGCCATCACTGGCCAAATCCCCATTCTATGAGGGGAGAGTCCTATGGTTTGCAAGGACCTTCGAAGTACAGAGGGTTCTAGTTCTCTTTCATGCTTGGGGGTCTTATAAGCCTCAGTCTTCGAAGGTTGGTGGAAGAAGAACTATGGTTCACAGAAGCAGGGTCGGGTTGTATAGCCTTCGAGGCGTACACAAACAACAATGTGACTGTGGTGTTGAATGAGAGGTGACTAATCATGTGCTAATTTTTAATTTATGCAAGGAGGATGAAAATGGACGCCTCTTATTGGCTGGGGTGAACAATGTCTGCTCACCCCAAGCACGTAGAGGGAATGCTTATGGCATAAGTAAATCACATAACAAATATTTATTTTTCAAAGTTAAATATTATAACTTGCATTGGTCAACTCTAAACTAATAGTTGTCAACAAAAAAATTGATTGCTATGGACTAATAAATTGAAACTTCAAGTGGAGAAATTAATTGCCTACTGAGATGCAAGGACTTGCATAAATTTTGGTGGGTAGTAAACATTAGTAAGTCTGAATATTTGTATTTTTAATCCTTCTTATTAAAATAGTAAGGAACACATAAATAATGGTGGACAATAACTCCTAGTAATTTATTTACATTTGATCCCTATCTATTTTTTATGCAAAGGCTTGTTTTAATTATGGTGGGTAGTAATTCATAGTAAATATGCTTTGCTACAAAGCTTTAAAACAATAAAAAGATCGTTCCAAAAATATATAAAAATCATGGCATGAATATTGCAACTATATGCAAATATTATGTCAAAAAATGTGTGAGGCAATTATTCACATGGCATTGTATTATACAAAGGTAACAATAAAACTGAGAAAAATAATTGTTTAAATTATATTGAAAAATATATATCTATTTTTCAAAATTAAACATTATAACTTGCAATGGTCAAAGCTAAACTAATAGTGGTCAACAGAGAAATCAATTTTTATAGTCTAGCTTTGGTTGGGACTAATAAGGCACAAAAAATGTTGTAGTCTATGTTGTGGAGGGTTTTCCTACATACTTTCCAGTCTAATTTGTCCAGAAACTGGAAGGGATTTCTTGAAATCACAAGTTTGAGTTGTAAACTCTCCACAATTTGAGTGCCCAAGGTGTTCTTCAAGGTGTTAAATCCATATATGTAGTGAAAAACCCATTTTAAACAACAAAATATAAGATTTTACTAAAAAAACTTTTGCTAGATTCTGACAAAAACTCTAAAGCTTAGCATGCTTAGATAACGCCCATTTTTCTTTCAATTTTGTCACATTGCAAATGGTTTATCCAAGCTTGAAATTAAATTTAGAGTAGAATGAACAACTTGATTTGCTTGCAACTATTTTACTAATTTTTTTAATAAATTTCATGTGTTTGTGTGTGCGTGTCATAGATATATTTATTATATATATATATAATATTTATTTATTTTGATAACTGTCAATTATTATTACAAACATTTTCAATTTGAGTTTATATATTAATTTTATTTTGGTTTCATTATTCAACAAGATTAATAGCTGCAATACAACATAGTCCCTTCCTCTATTGCTAATTAATTGATTAAGGCAATGTTTGTCGTTATTCGAGAATGCTCTGTTTATACAATCTCTCATTATTCTCGCATCTGCACACGCTTCCTCCGCACTTCAGGCAATGAAAGTCAACACGCCCACACAATGATATAAGTTCATTGTGTGGGAGTGTGGAGCTATGCACTCCCGCACAATAAGCATCCTCCGCACTCTTCAATATTTTCTTGGAATCTATTAGCAGATTGTCCAAACTTATCATTATCCTAGGTCGGCAATGCAAGAGACATTAGCTTTTTTTTTGGGTATTACTTTTATTTCGCACATCTACGTTGTATTATATTATAGGCATATATAATATAGTTAACATGTTAACAAAATATTGATAGATATCATATATCCACTATTCTGTATGAGTCCACGCATTGAGTACATCGTGATTTGTGCTAGATCATAGTTGTTGTTAATGGATGTAATGGATTACATTGTCGATATTAATGTATAGGAGTTTTATTTTGCTTTTAGGAAGACGAGTAGCTAGCAAATTTTAATGCAAGGGATTAACATGATGAAACACATGAAAACACATGGCATTCTCTGTGTGACACATGGCTTATATTTTTTTTTTTCTTTTCTTAATAAGACTAATTCTATTAAAGATACAAAATAATGTTACATGGAGGCACCGGCCTCTGCAGATCTTATCTCAGAGAATTTACCAAGTATTAGCAAACAGTGACTGAAAAGGCAACTGCCCTTAAGGGGAAATCAGTCTAAAAAAGTGAGCTGCCCACGCAAGGGACCCAGCTTATAATTTCCATGTTTGAGAGTTTTTCAGCAAAACAAGAAAAAACCCAAAAGACTCCATGTAACGGAAAATACAACTTAAAATAACAAAGAAGACCCCAGATAGGGTGACCTAGTGTCTAAGAACCTTGAAAAAGAACCGTAGTCCGCTAGGTGTCAGCAGGTGGCAGGGGCTCCTCCACGATGAGACACCTGTAAGCATAAGGGTCATCGTCGGCTTGCTACTATCCATTGGTCGTGGCATCCCACTGCTCTTTGCCACCTGGAACATTCGTCCCATTTGCCGCCTTCCCACTACCACTCGGGTTGTTACTCGTTCTGTTCAGGGCTTTTGGGTTAGAGCAAGCAGCGTCCATCCTGTTTCGAGCATCACCCTGCGAGTTGTTTCGCCTGCTGTCGCCCATCCTATCCGGAATGATGCTAGCTGGGACAATATTGCGTTGTGGTTCCTCCCTGAAGGTGATAGAGACAGTGGTGATTATACAGGGGCGGTCCGGGGTGCATCTGAATTGGAATTGGGTGGAGTGAGAGGGATTCATCGTAGGCTCATAGTCAGCTTGTGGGTGCTGGGTCTCCGCATTATGCCGATGGCCAGCCCTCTGGGCCTGCCCTCTTCCAATGCGGGTGATGGGATGCGACCCCTGCTGTGAGATGTAGTTGAAGGCGAGGAGGAGTCCACCTGAGTCGATTCAGATGGGGAAAGTGAGGGAGGGCGAATTGCTCTCCCTCGACTGCTTCCCCTGCGGCTTCTCATTCTGTGCCTCAGGCAGGTCATATTAGTTTGGTGAATATTGGTACGCTGAGTGCTTGGAGGAGTTGGAGAAGGGATGTAGTGGCTTGTGGAGGTAGGGGAGTGAGGATTAAGATTGCTTGAGGCGAAATTGAGGGCCGAAACAACAATTCTATAACAACAAAGTGGGTTGTGAGAGAAATGAGCACCGTCAATTATCTCAATGCAGTAGAGAAGTTGACATCTTCTCCTTGTGGCTGTTGTAGAGCTCGGCTCTGTCGTTGCGAGAAGGCAAATGCAGGCGAGAGGAGACAAAGTAGGGGGGACGCAAAGCATTCTCCATCTTAAGGGCTAGAACCTGTAGTAGGTGGCCTTGACTCTCTCCCTCCATTAATGTTTTTTGGTTTTCGGGCTTCATTGAAATGCCATGAAATATGGCAGTGGGCATCTCAGTAGCAGTGCGGGTGGCCATGTGGCCATACCACTTGCTCGCCCGGATGATCAGTGCTGTACCGACACCATTAATCACCCACATTCGGGAGGACACATGGCTTATATTCATTTACACGTTACAAAAACAATTTTGGAGGGTAAGCACAACGAAAAGGATCACATTGGTTTAATGAAATTTTACTCAAAAGTAAGCAAATATTGAAGGGTGCGGAAGAAGCTCATTTTGCGGAGCAAGCACATTGTCCCTGCCTCGACTACTAATTAATTGATTCAAGCAATGTTTTTCATTATTCGAGAATGCTTTGTTTCCACAATCTCTCATTATTCTCGCCTCTGTACACGCTTCCTTCACACCTCCACATAATCAAAGCCATCATTCTTACACAATGAAATAAGCTCATTGTGCAGGAGTGTGGAACTCCATACTCCCACATAATAAGCTTCCTCCATACTCTTTAATATTTGCTTGGAATATATTGGTGAATCATCCAAATTTATCATTATCCTACGTTGGAAATGCAAGAGACATTGTCCCTTTTTTTCATTTGTATTACTTCTATTTCACACAGCTACACTATATTATAGTATAGACATATATAATATAGTTAACATGTCAACACAATCTTGATAAACATCAGATATCCACCGTTTTGAACGAGTCCGTGTGTTCAGTACATGGTGATTTGTGCTAGATCATAGCTGTTGTCAATGGATGTAATGGAATACATTGTCGATATATTAATGTATAGGAGATTTGTTTTTCTTTTAGAAAGATGAGTAGCCAACGAATTTTAACGCAAGGGATTAACACAAGGAAACACATGAAAACACATGGCATTCTCTATGTGACACATAGTTTATATTCATTTATACAACACAAAAGTAGTTTTGGAGGGATAAGCACAACTAAAAGGATCACATTGGTTTAATGAATTTTAACTCAAAAGTAAGCAAATATTGAAGGGTGCAGAAGAAGCTCATTGTGCAAGAGTGCGTAGCTCCGCACAACCTCTGCACCCCACACAACTAGAGCGGACCGAACACGAGTGCATAAGTGTGGAAATAAACAATGGATGGTATGTTGTCTTGTAAACTTAATGATTTCATTTCAAACTTATAGTTTTTAAAATATTGATGGTGCTGCTCATTTTGTATTTCTTTTTAACCCTTTATTTTTACTATCCATAGGTTTTATGTACATGCTTTCTCAAATTTTTGAGACCATGATTACCATACAAGTTATTTTCTATTGTATACCGTGGTACGGAATAACACCAGTTTCATTGTGGGCAACGAACATGAGGTATGCTAAACTGAAAGAACGTAATCCCTACAGTGAACAACCGACTTTTTGAACAAATGAAAACCCACCTGATTCAATGTCTTGATGTGTGAATCAAATCAGTTTGATTTCTCCAAGGCAGATTCGTCGTTGGCTATGGCTGCTTTGGAAGATCAATTTCAATAGGACTTGATTATGCACAACATTTAAAAAATAGTAATAGGCATGTACGAATTTTGAACCACCCTTAAATTCACAATATGTTTGCAGTGCTTTTTCTTATGAAGTCCGCTTCTATGAATCTTACATAACATATTGCCATATAAATCAAGCACTAGATAGGCCTATGCCAAGACAACAAATCAAAAAATAAAATAATTGTCAGGGAATTACAACGATTTCTGCAATGAAGCGAGGTTGTCTTAATGGCCTGCCTGAGTAGAAGAGACAGCGTCCTGGTGGTTAGCAACACAATACAGATTTGCAGTATGAGGAGTGGATACACAAAATTAACGGGATTATCACCCTATCATATATAATTTACAAAATTTCAATGCGGATGAGAGCTATTGCTCAAACTCCACATTGCCATTTGGTAAGCATTCTCTGCATTGGCCATTTTGCAAGCCTCGATACGAAGTGTTTGTGTGTGGTTACATTTCATGGCAATGTTATTTTATGAATGCGAACATCATTACTTTTATATATCCAAACCTATTAGTAATGGAGTCATTTTATCTTCGCACACAATTACCAATATTTTCTTTTAGTTGGTCATTAGCAACATATGAAAACACATGGCATTCTCTATGTGACACATGGCTTATATTCATCTACACGGCGGAAAATCAATTTTGGAGGGATAAGCACAACTAAAAGGATCACATTGATTTAATGGAAGTTAACACAAAAGTAAGCCAATATTAAAAGGCGCAGAAGAAGCTCATTGTGTGTAGGAAGCTCATTGTGCGCACAACCTCTGCACTCTGCACAATGAACTTCCTCCGCACAGCTAGAGCGGCCAGAAAATGAGTGTGGAAATGCAGATATAAATAGTGGACGATATGTTGTTTTGTAAACTTAATGATTTCATTTCAGACTTTTATATTTTTAAAATATTGATGGTGTTACTTGTTTTGTATTTCTTTTGAAGCCTTTATTTATACTGTTCAT
The DNA here is from genome assembly GCA_000404065.3 of Pinus taeda. Lineage (NCBI taxonomy): Eukaryota > Viridiplantae > Streptophyta > Pinopsida > Pinales > Pinaceae > Pinus > Pinus taeda. The sequence continues at coordinate 354,335 of APFE030243321.1, forward strand.
AGGTTTTATGTACACGTTTTCTCAGATTTTTGTGACCATGTGACCATGCAAGTTATTCACTAATTTATACGGTGGTGCAGAGTAACACCTGTTTCACTGCTGGAAGTGAACATGAAGTATGCTAAATGGAAAGAACGTAATCGCTAAAGTGAACAACTAACTTTTTGAACAAATGAAAACCCATTTGATTCAAGGTCTTGATGCGTGAACCAAACCAATTTGATTTCTCCAAGGTAGATTCAGCGTCGGCTATGGCTTCTTTAGAAGATCAATTTCAATAAGACTTGATTGTGTCGAGGAGACTGTGTGAAGAGTCAACATTATGCATAAGCAAAGTGCAACATTTACAAAATAGTAATATGCATGTAGGAATTTCGAACCACCCTAAAATTCACAATTTGTTTGCAGTGTTTCCGTTCAAATCGATAAGGTGAAGGCAAGGGTACCATTTCCCTTCAAATCTATTCACATCACAACTAGCATGTGTGCAGGGCGCACAGAGATGAAAAGGACGACGTTTAAACAACTACAACAACAAAAACTGATAATAAAAAATACTGGGGCCGGAGGGAATAAATATTTTCAATTCACCTAATATTCAATTTTAAATTCAGAATTAACTCGTGTGTATATGTGACTTTAGTGAATGCAAACTGCCTATATCTAGATAACTAAATTTTCACGATTTTCATTAAATGTTTAACTTTAATCGACATATCATTATCTCATTTTCCATTTATCAAGCATAATTATGAGCACAAAGAATAAATAAACCGTAACACATGAGAAAGACATCAATCACATATGAACACCAGAATTTTAGGTGGAAACCCAATGAGAGATAAAACCACCACTACTATGGTCTTTGTCTTCTTTCTTATTATAGAAAGAAATGCTTCATTACATCTTGTACTAGCGCAAACTCTCTCCAGCACGTAGACTCTTACCTGTCGGAGGCTACAACCTCCTCTTGTTTTCCAGCACCTACTAGAAGGGTGCTACAACCCCCTGATCTCATTTACTGGCTCCTACCAGAAGGGAGCTCCTACCCCCTCATTGAAGGTCGCAAACCTTGGTACTTTGTGGACCATATTTCATAATGTTTCAGCCCAGATCCACCTGCCAATCAATCTTCAAAACATGCAAACCACCTTTCATCAAATTTTTACATTGGACCCACACCAATAATAATACCAAATTGAATCACAAAATCTGAATATAATCACTAAATCACCACTGAATACAAATCACCAATAAACTGAATCACTAAATACTAAACCAATCCCAAGTTACCAATCAACCAATAACCGATCAAATCAACACCAATCAACCATTCAATCTAATATCCAACCATTCACTTATTAATCACATTGTCAGATACCAGACAATCATCATAGAAGCAATGTGTAGTCATTGCAAACCCTCATCAAATTGACTTCAATATATATACACGATTGTTCTGAAGTAAATCCGAGTATATACACACTTCCTCTACATAAAACTTGTGTACAGATCTTAAGTCATTGAATACTGAATACAAACCAACTGAATCACTACACCATTGAATTACTGAGTACAAATTCTGAATCATTAAATCACCAAATACCCAATCACAAGTTTGCAACATCATCACTAACAAAATCAATCAAATCCACAGTGTCAAATACAAACAATTCTGATCAAGATATCATTGATGAAGAACAAAAAATTAAATACAATTCATCGTTGTTATTGTAGAAATATGTTGATAGAATTGCAACTTCTCAAGAAGTTTGATCTAAAATCAAGAGACACAATCCTACTCTACTGATCTGCAGAATTTAATTCACAATTTAGAACAACAATGTTAGACATGCAACAAGAAATAACAAACATGCACAATATTTTCATAGGGGAAAGCAACTGCTAAAAACCCCTTAACCATGCTTGCATTAAATCATATGAATAAAGAATGTATTACAATTTCTTGCTCGCTTTGAGCACAACTGGAAAGCGAATAACCTATCTCTCTTCTCAATGAGAAGCTCTGTCCCAAACTTAGTCAATTTCTGCCTTAGCTTGAGCCCCTATTTCCTTGCGCAATTCTTGAGGAATTAGGGCCCTATTTTTAGGAATTTCCTACAACTGATTGCACAATTCCCAAGGTTAATCATCTGGTTGCATGCAACACCTGTATACTCAAGTCTAGTCTACAATTGATGTTACATTGCCTTGGAATCTCCATTACAGTTGGGGAACTTGAATTCTATGCATGCACTAGTTATTTTAGGCTGATTGATTAGTTAACTGGATGATCACTAAGCTAGACTGATGTCTCACTACACAATTGACCTTCCACTAGTTCTATCAACAATTAGAACTAGATTAATTGAAATAACTTGAAATAACTGATCTTGATTACTACAAATTAGAAAACGCACATGCTTAACTGAACTCCAAGCCCTCTAACTCGAATTTACTAGGTAAAATGAGTGACAAAAGTCATGCCACGCAAGTTAACTACCTCCAAGTTGTATATTGTTGTGGAAATTTGAATTTTCTTAATTTGACTAAGGCAAAGTCAAATTGAGACTTTCTTGTTGCACTTCTCAACACTCCCTCTCAACAAGAAATGGATTATCAACCACCCCTATCCTGCACTCGTCGAACTCAAACTTCCTTCTTAACAAGGGCTTTGCCAAAATGTCAACATCTCGTTCCTCTGTCATAATCTATTGTAGCAACATTATCCACCTCTACACAGAGTCCCGTAAATGATGATACTAGATATCTATATGCTTGGATCGATTGTGAAATACCAGATTCTCAGAGAGCTTAATGCAACTATGATTATCATAATAGATCAATGTTGGATCCATCAGCTAACCAAACGATTCCTCAAGTATCTTTCTCATCCAAATTTCCTCACACCTTGCTTGACTTGTAGCCATGTATTCCACTTCTACTGAGCTGAGCACCACAGATATTTACTTCTTGATATACCAGAAAAACAATGTAGACCCAACACTAAAAATTCCCCTTGATGTAGTCTTTCGCTCAGATGGACTCCCTACCCAATCTATGATCTATGAAGCCACAAAACTTTAGTCCCTTTGTTCATCTATACCATAATCCATACTGGGTAGTGCTTATGAGGTACCGTAAAACATGCTTTACTGCCTTCCAATATAATTTGGTCGACATAACCATAACTTGGCTCAACTGGTTGACTTCATAGCACATATGTGGTTGTGTGTTCATAAGATACATTAGTGAACCCACTAACTGCTAGTAAATGGTAGCATCTAGCTCTTCACCTAAAGTGGAAATCTCCTTCCTCGAGCTGGTCGTTAGAGGTCTCTCCACGGACTTACAACTCTACATGAAAAATCTATGCAGTATCTCGTTGGAATATTTGTCTTAAGATACAAACAATTTCCCATCACCTTGCCATACTTCCAACACGAGGAAAAAATGCATGAGTCCCATGTCTTTCATCTCAAATTCCTTTGCAAGGTCCTCCTTGCAAGAGCTGATCAACTACTTATCACCTGCTAATATTAAATCATCAACATATAAAACAATGATAAGCAATTTACCTTCTACCAAAATATGTTAGAGGTTCGCATCCGCTTCACTTTTGGTGAAGCCCAAACCAGTGAGATAACTGTCGATCCTAGTGTACCAAGCACGATGTGCTTGTTTGAGACTGCACAACACTTGCTTGAGTTTGCACACATGAGACTCCCAATGAAATGTATCAAAACCTTTTGTTTTCTCTATATACAACTCCTCCTTAATAACCCCATTGAGGAATGTTGTTTTTACATCCATTTGGTGGATCTTCCACCCCATCTTCATAGTCAGTGTAAGAATTGATCTAGTGGATGAATACCTTTCTATGGGAGCAAAGGTTTCCTCATAGTCAAATCCCTCAACTTGAGAGAATCCTTTGGCCACAAATCTGGCCTTATACTTCTCTATGCTTTCGTTTGCTGCCTGCTTAACTTTGAAGATCTATCTCGAACCCACAATTGATTTATTTTTTGGTCTTGGGACTACTTCTCAAACACTGTTCTTCATGATGGATTCATATTCTTCCACCATTGGATCAACCCAAATAGGTTTCTCTACTACTTCTTCAAATGAGGATGGCTCAGTTTTTACAAGCTTATTCGTTAGATCCATGTAGCCAATGTAACTCTCTGGTGACCTCCTTTGCCTATGCAAATTTGAAGGAGCTCCCACATTCTCCCTTGCATCATGCACTAATCTATCAGCTTCCCTAGTTCTTTTTCTCCCTTTTATATCTCCACTCTCTGCTCCTCTATTTGTGGTTGCTCCACAACTTCCCGAGGCTCCTTTTTTGGAGCTAGAAGCTCCTCTTCTGGTGGGATCTAAAGCTCCCTCTCAATAGAGCACCACATCGCTTTCTCCTCATCAAACTTTACATCCCTTCGCACAACTGTCATTCTGAGGGAAGGTAAGTACACATGGTAATTGTGTGGAGTTACAATGTAACCCACAAAAACTCCCAACTTTGTTGTCATCTCAAGCTTCTTCCTCGAACCTTTGGAGACATAGCAATAAACAAAGGGTCCAAAAATTCTGAAGTGAGACACATCCAACTTCCTCCCCGAGAAAGCCTCCTTTGATGTAATCATACCAAGAATCCGATGAGGACTTTGGTTATGCAAGAGGACTATTGCGTTACATGCCTCTACCCACAAATGCAGTGGTAGGAATTAGTCATATAGCATAACTCTTGCAGCTCCAACAATGCTATGTTTCTTTCTCTCAGTTACCCCATTCTATTGCAGGTTTTGGAGTGTTGTTAGCTCTCTTCGAATGCCTTCTTTCACATAGAAATCCTTGAAGTCATTCAAAACATACTCACCTCCATTATCGCTCCTAAGAGCCTTCACCTTCTTGCTGGTCTCTTTCTTAACTAGTGCCTTGAATTCTACAAAATTTAAGAATGTCTCATCCTTCTTCTGCATGAAGAATATCCAACACTTCCTCGATAATTCATCAACAAAAATAATAAAATACTTATGTCTAGCAATGGGGGTTGTCGAGAAGGGTCCACAAATCTTAGAGTGGACTCTTTCCAGGACTGCATGTGCTTTGTTGTCTCGATCATGGAATGCAGATTTCACATAGTTCCCCAAGGTGAAATCCCTGGATACATCTTGCTACTCAAGTGCTCCTTTAGGAAGGCCAATGGTTATTTTCTACTTAATTTTCAGGGCACCATGATCGCCCAATCTCATGTGCCAAAGTTCACCGATAGCGCAACTCCACACTTTCTCCACCTTACTTCTTAATGCAACACAATCTTCCACATCCAACTTATACAAGTTCTTCACTCGAACCCTGATCTGCGTCACCTGTCTAGTGGCTGTGCCTCATACATTCTTTCCTTTTGCTGAATATCACATCATAACCATGGTCTTCCAAATTTTCTATAGAGACGAGGTTCTTCTTTAGACCTGGAACAAGCATTTCATCTTTGAGGTGAAGAGGGGATCCCAAATCCCTCTTAAAGGTTATTGTACCAATCCCAGTGGCACTATACCTTCCATTGTTCCAAAACTTAATATGCATATGGAGATCCTTCTCCTCCAGGTCACTAAAAAAATATCTACACACTGTCATGTGGAATGAGGCACCAAAATACAAGTACCACACACTCCCCATCATAGTGCTGGCCATGCATGCGACAAGGGTGAAGTCTAGCTCAAACTGTGAAGCCAATGCCTCACCTACTGCTCCTCCTGAGTTCTTCTTGCTAGAATTTTTATGTGGACATTTTGAAGCATAGTTCCCGAATTCATGACAATTGAAGAATTTTATTTTGGACAAGTCTTTTTCTTTCCCCCTTGGTTGGATTCTAGTTTAGATTGAGACTTCTTCCCTTTTCCCTTCTTTCCCTTTCCAACCAATGGAAAATTTTCTTCATCCTCTACTTTGGATGAAGTCCCATCTCAATTATTTCTCTTGAAATTTTCTTGTACCAAGTCGGACCACAACCTTTCCCACTTTGGAAAATTTTCCCTTCCATTTATTGAGTCCTAGTAGCTATGCTACGACTTTGGGAGGCCTAGAAGAGCTAGGCTCACCAGGTCCTCTTCTGCAATAGTCACACCAACCCCTCCAAGGTCATCCAAAACTTGTGTAAATTTGGTGAGATACTACGGGATTTTATAATTCTTCTCCATTTTGAACTTTTTAAGTTTGTATTTGAGGACAAGTTTTCTATGAACATTGCTATTCTCGAACAACTTTGTCAGTTCCTTCCACATTGAATTTTTTTTTTTTTTTCCACGGATATTTGAGACAATATGGTCTCACACTTCCTCCAAGATTATTCTCCTCACCTTGGCTACATTTTTCTTCCATTGGGCTAGGTTCTGGGCATCAAATGCTTGTGGTTTTGCAAAATCTGTCTTGACATATTCTAGCAATCCATTGTCATCAAGCACTGCTTCCATGTGATCCTTCCATGCAATGAAATTTGAGCTACCTTCCAAGGCATATTCTAATCTCAACCCGTTGAAGGTCATTTTCCCGATCCTGAAGAAATCTTGCTACATTGAAGCTACAAATTCAAACCTCCTAAAGAACAACTTCGAAATTCTTGTTCAAATGTGAATCCTAATATGATACCATCTAGAAATATGGTGATAGAATTGCAACCAATCAAGAAGTTTGATATAAAATCCAGAGACACAGTCATTCTCTATATATCTGTGGATTTTAATTCATAATTCAGAACATCACAATTTAGAAGAACAATCTCAAACATGCAACAAGAAATAACACACATGCACAATATTTTTCTAGGGGAAATCAACTTCTAAAAACTCCTTAGTCATGCTCGCATTAAATTAGATGAATAGAGAATTTATTACAATTGCTTGCCCACTCAGAGCACAACCTGCAAGTGAATAACCTTTCTCTCTACTCAATGAGAAGCTATGAACCAAACTTAGTCAAAATTTGCCTTAGCTTGAGCCCCTATTTCCTTGCACAATTCCTGAGGAATTAGGCCCCCATTATTTGAGATTTTTCCTCCAATTGATTCCGTTATTTCCAAGGTTGATCATCTAGTTGCATGCAACCCCTGTACACTTAAGACTAGTTTAAAATTGATGTTACACTGCCTTGAAATATCCACCATAGTTGGGGAACTCGAATTATATGCATGCACTAGCTATTTTAGGCTGATTGATTAGTTAACTGGATGATCACTGAGTTAGACTAATGTCCCACTGCACAACTGACCTTCCACTAGTTATATCAACGGTTAGAACTAGTTTAACTAAAAACAACTTAAAATAACTGGCCTTGATTGCTACAAATTAGAAATCACACATGCTTAACTGAAATCCAAGCCCTCTAACTTGAATTTACTAAGTAAACCAAGTGACAGAAGCCATGTCACACAAGTTAACTACCTTCAAGTTGTCTACTAATGTGGAAATTCAAATTTTCTCAATTTTACCAAGGCAAAGTCAAATTGAGACTTTCTTGCTGCACTTCTCAACAATTATCACCAAGCAACAGTTCAAACCCCAGGATATATACATAACTTTAATTAACTAGATCTATGTATATATGCACTTATCATGCATAACACCCACGTATATATTTCAAAATATTGAATATCAGAAATCCAAATCAGGCAACAATCTAAAACAAATTATTTCAGAATATATGCACGACTATTATGAGGCATAACCACATATGTATGTGACTATCCATAAGAAAAAATGTGTATATATATTTATATTACTGAATCAAAACTTCATTGCAAACCATATGTCAAACCTAAATCTCTGCGCACATGCTGTCAAAGGCTACAGATTCAACACACACACACACACACACACACACACACACATTCATGATCATAGTTATACCATAATCTTAGATCTTGCATTATTAGTAATTTAAATATTCATCAACAAGTAAATCAATAAAGCATAGAATCAATACAATTTCAGATCTTTCAGATCTGAGCCTTCTTCTTGCTTCCCTAGTGCACACCTATTCCAAACTAGATCACACAAGAATAAACCATTACATTGCACACATAACTCCTTAATATCCTTCTTCTTATATATATTTTGCCTTGCCAATACCACATGCAAATCCCTTGGTAATGTTGTTGGTATTCATTTGATAGGATCAAATAGATGTTGTCATCACAATACTATGGGAAATTACCATGGCAATAGCTCCTACTTTCTTGTTTTCCATGGTTCGAATTATGTACATAATTTTTTTTTGCAAAACGTGCATATGTACATGAGTCTTTTTCACATGATCCGTGTATACTTCTCAAACTTTATAATTTCCATGTATTCTATGACTTAGTTGTCAATTCTCTCCCATATCCTCTGTAATATTTGTACCATTATTCTTGTTATCTCATTAGTTCCATACCCATCATATTATAAATAAGTTGACATCAAAGACATATTTGTCAAGCAAGTTTCCATCAAGGACAACACATTAGCCATAATTCCAACAATATCCCCCTTTAGACTTGATGGAAACCACTTTGGTGTTTGGAAACAACCTGCAAACACTTGCAAACACCAACTATTCTCTCCCCCTTTTACATCAAGGGAAAAGTGTTGAACCAAGATGAATGAAGTACTTCCCTTTGTAGAGCTCAATAATGTAAGTATGATATGGTGATATGAATCATCAAATATGCATATTGACCATGCTCCCCCTAGGCATATGTTGTAGCTTCTAAAGATATGCAATATAAGTACAAGACTTTATTACTCAAATACATGGCTATATGACTTGTCCTATAATCAATGTCTCTATGATCAATAACCCAACATAATGGGGTTACACATTTGACCCAAATTTCACATCAATCGCCCAAAATAATTGGATTACATATATGACACAACTCAATAGCCCATACATGACTGAATTTTACAATGATTACAACATGGGTCTTTTCATGACCAATACATCAAGAGACATACATGACATTTATGAGAAATAATATATGTTTTGCAACATTTCAACTAAGAAGTATTTGTAGCAAAACCATGATAATCATTAGCAATATCCGTGCCCCAAATAGGCATCTGCAACATAATCATCTCATAACAACAACATAAATGATATAATAACAATAAGACAATGCAATATATCCAATATCCAAGCAATACTAAGTAATTGTAGCAGCAACATTAGGTTGTACAATAAGGCTTTGTTAGAAACTTCTCTCCTTGACTTCATGTCATCAAGGTCAACATGCTTCTCCAAATATAGGAAGACCCACAATCCTTAAGAAGTAATATCATATCAATCTCTTGGACCACAACACCTTAGGCAACATATTATCTCCATGTATCAACAAGACCTGTGAAAATAAAAAGTACTTCCAACATCACAAGCTATTAAGTAGAATAATATATCTGATCAATAACATATTGATTATCAACCAAAATAAAAAATGAACATAGCATACATATCCTCCTCATTAAGGGCATCAAGCTTTATACAACAACACCAATAATAAGTCACCATCCACAACTTCTTCCGAGCATCATTGATATAATGACAGTAGCACATATATTTTTGGGTAGTGAGCAATGAAATAAGACTAATGATAACAATAGTAACGATGAACTCATCATTGACAACATCATGCAATAAGGAGTTGTCAATAGACCATAATGCCAACAATGAACCATTAGAAGCATAGTAAATGCTCCCTCTAAACTTGTGCCAATTCTTGATCATCAACAATCTGCAACAAACCAATGTTATAACCAGAATGCCAAAAATGAATTGATGGAAACATCTGAGAAACTCCCCCTAAATTTGTGCCACTCCTTTACCATTACAGAAAACCATACATGACTATTTAAGTCAAAAGTCACATATACACGTGACTGTCATTTATAAGAACCATGTACAAAATATGAAATGTTGTTTTTTCCTAGTCACAACTCCCCTGAACATGTCATGTTTGTTCCTGGTCATAGTTACTTCATTAGATGCAACATCAATAAGACATCAACAACATATGGAATTAGGATACACATGCATATCTTCCCTTGAGATCATATTTCCCGTTATGTTAGAGAAAATTATTAGAGTGAAGAGGCAAGAATCATTCCTAACTTATGTATGAGATACTCAAAGGAATCAAGGGGAAGAGGTTTAGTGAATAGATCTGCAACTTATTCCTTTGAAGGAATATATTCCAACTTGATTTTCTGTTCAAGCTTGTTCTCTAAGAAAATTGTATTTGTTTGGGATGTACTTAGTTTTTGAGTGCATGCCATGATTTTTAGAGATACTTATGGCACTAGTGTTGTCACAAATAATAGGTACATGTTGAGGAAAAGTGACTTGAATGTCTTGTAATGTTTGGATCATCCATAGAAGTTGAGTACAACAAGAAACAAAAACAACATATTTTGCTTCGATAGTTGATAAATAAATATAACTATGTTTCTTACTAAACCAAGAAACTAAGCGAGGTCCCAAATAAAATGCTACTCCACTAGTACTTTTGCAGTCATCAACACTACCTACCTTGTATGCATCTATATAAGAATGAAGTATAAAATATGTTTTTGAGATACCATAACCCAAGATCTTGAGTGCCTTGCAGGTACTTGAATATCCTCTTGACTGCTTTGAGATGTGTTTCCTTAGGATTTGCTTGGAATCGTCCAACTATTCCAACTCCATGCATAATGTCTGGTCTTGTACTAATAAGATAGATTAAGTTGCCAATCATATATCTGTATTTGGGTTGATTAATTGTAGGAGAGTCATCATTTGGTTGAGATTGCATCTTGTTACCATGGGTGTGCATACAGGATTGCAGTCTTCTAATCCATATTTATTCATAATCTACCTGAGATACTTATTTTGAGAAAGGAAGACACCATCCTTAGTTTTATGAACATGAAGACCAAGAAAGTATGTTAGCTGACCAAGTAAAGACATTTAAAATTCCTGTTGCATGGTTGAAGCAAATTATTGACTCATATATTCAACATTGCTTCCAAATATGATGTCATCAACATAAAATACTACGACCAAAAGTTTGTGTTTGTCAAATTTGATATATAGATTGCTATCTACAGATCCTTTCTTGAATCCTTGTTGCTGAAGATGCCAATCATGACGATAATACCATGCACGAGGAACTTGTTTCAACCCATATAATGCCTTCTTAAGTTTGCAAACAAGATTTTTATCATTGCCAAGTATGAATCCTTCAGGTTGTTCAATATAAACTTCTTCTTCTAGGTCCCCATTTAGAAATGCAGATTTAACATCCATTTGGTATACCTTGAAGTTACGAAAGCTATAAAATGTAAGGAGCATTCTTATGGATTCAAGTCTAGCTACAGGTGAACATTTCTCTTCAAAGTATATCCCTTCCTATTGAGCATGGCCTTTACATACATGCCTTGCTTTGTTTCAGATAAATTCTCCATTTTCATCCAGTTTTTTCTTAAATACCCACGTTGTCCCAATTAAATATTTATTATGTGTCCATTGCACTAGCTCCCATGTATGATTATTTTCTATTTGTTCAAGTTATTCATTCATTGCCTTAACCCAACATTCATCTTTACTTTCTTGATTCACATTTTGAGGTTCAATTGTGGATAATAAGGCTAAGTTACTAGATGATCCAATAAATGTTCTTCTAGTTTGTATTCCAACTTCTTTATCATCTGGAATTTGAAATTCAGGATGATATTTTTGAACATACATTGATGGATTCTTTTTTTAAACACTTACATCTTCATTTCCTTCTTTTGATGCTTCTCTTTCTTCTTCTCCTACAACTTCTTGGATCTTAGTAGGGAGTTGTTAATCCTGTAATTGTACTTCTCTTCTGGTACTTGTGGATGCTTCATCAATCACAACATCTATATTTTCAACAATCTTTTGGGGCCTTTTATTATAACATTTATATCCTTTACTTCTGGAAGAATATCCAAGAAGGATTCCTTCATCAACTCTAGGTTCAAATTTTCCAAGCTTATCATAATTTTTATTTATAAAACAATTGACTCAAAAGATTGTAAAGTATTTGATAGTTGTAGGTTTTTCATACCAGAGTTCATACGAGGTTTTATCACTGTTTACTCGAACATGGGCCTTTTTGAGTATATCGACAACTATTTGTACTTCTTCTCCCCAAAAGGTGTGAGGTGTTCCTGACTCATCAGGCATAACACATGCCATTTGTTGAACTGTTCTTTTCATTATTTCTGCCACTCCATTTTGTTAAGGAGTTTTAGCTATGGAAAACTGCCTTTTGATGCCATGTTGCTCACAAAAGTTGAAAAATTCATCTGATATAAACTCTCCTCCTCTATCATATCTAAGACATTTGATTCTTAATTCCAATTCATTTTCCACCATAGCCTTGAATATTTTAAAATTTTAAAATGCCTCATCTTCATGCTTTAGTAAACTGACCAACACATTCTTGTAAAGTCATCAATTAATAACACAAAGTATTGTTCACCTCAAGGAGACTTATTTCTCATAGATCAACATAAATATGTATGAACAAGTTCAAGTGATTTATCTAAAGTGCATTCCTTAGCTTTGAATTGAAATCTTTGATTGCTTACCAAATTGGCATTATTTGCAAATATTATTTTTAGGTGGAGATATGTATGGAAAGTCACAAACTACTCACTTCTTACTTGATTTGTATAGTTGAGAAAAGCTTAGGTGTCCCAATATTTTATGCCATATCCAAATATCTTTAGGTTTTCTCAAAAACAAGTGTTCTTTGCCACCTTCTAGGATATATACATTGCCTAGAGTTATGGTTCCCTTGATTATAGTCTTACCTGTATCCAAATTTTTTACGAAGCAATTATTTGACCTGAAAATAACTTCACGCCCCTGATCGCACATCTGAATAACACTAAAAAAGTTATGTTTTATCCCATCAACAAATAATACATTCTCAACTTTGACTTCTTCTTTTAATACCAAAGACCCTTTCCTTTAATAGCAGCAGGTGAATTATTAACAAAAGTTACATTCTTTTCTTTCTTAATTTCATTAAAAGAAACAAACTTATCTTTGTCACTTGTCATATGTTTTGAGAAACCACTGCTAATGTACCATAGATTCTCTTGATCTCCTGCATACAAGGATAGACCACATTTTTTAGAGGAAGTTATTTTCTTTTTCCATACCTTGGGAAGTTCTAATTTCTGCTCATGCTTATAAGATGGATTCATTTTGCTTCTGCATTTGGTTTATTTATGACCAAATTTATTGCAAATAAACATTCAAATTCATTTTGAAGAGGGGAGAAAGCATTATAAGAAGAATTCTTTGACTTGTTTGCATTATGTTGATTTCTTACTTCTCTAGTCCTAATAGTTTTATAAGAAACATAATGAAATTATTTGTGACCAAAATTATGACAAGTGAAGAATTGACCATTGAAGTGAGAATACTTGGGAGTATAGTACCTTCTTGAGTAGCTTGCATATTATCTTGCCTGAGTATAGTTTGATCCTCAATTCTTTTGTTGAGTCTTGCTTCCTCTTACAACATTCTCATAGCTTTTTGTACCCGCTTCAACAGATTTAATAGGATCTGATGTTTCACCATTTTGATTTGGATTGTATCCAAGATCTGTCTTGATTAGTGGAGAACACTGAACTTGATCCAGATTTAAACAGGGACGCAAAAAATTATAGATATGACCACAAATACAAAAGTGCAGTAGAAATAACATTTCATTTCATTAATATGAAATACTGAAATATGCTTACAAACAGAATGGAAATAAGATTAGCTCGAGCGATGGTAGCTTATCTCTGAGAAGAGCTGTGGTAGCTACATGCCTCTGAACTGCATTACAATGAGGCTCAAGGGCCTTTTTATTATTGAACAATAAGAGCAAACCCTAAACAACCAAAACCCTAACTCGAGGAGATGTAACACCAAGAGTTTATGGGCCCCATTGGGGTGAGTTGGACACCCAACTTCTTGGGTCGTGACTTGGTCATATTATATCCATTTGATGCGCATAATAACCCGTTAGAAAGATCTCTCCGATGAATATGAAAAAAAGTATAATTGTAGACAAAAAGTCACTGGTGGTAGATTGCCAAAAAAACATCATTTAGGGCCTCAAAATGGCTCGAGAAGTTTATGACCCGACAAACTACTAAAAATAGTAAACTGTGCTACAATTAAGGAAACTGAAAAACTGAAAGAAACAATGGTGGGGGTCCAAGTGGAATTGTCGGGTGGCCACCAATATCCACCTGGATCATTCCCCCCCCAGGAAGTAATGGTCCCCATTGCATTGAGTTCCTCCATGAGATGAAGAAACTTCTACTGAACTTGGTCCCTAGTGAGCCACTTGCCCTGGCGAAGGAGTTGGCCTGCTTTGACAACTTGATACAGTTAAATCTTCTGCTAGCAAATGTTCTTGATCTGCGTTTCCATGATCTGATCAGTTGTGGCTTGCTCCATGCAATCTCGATTTAACTATGTAGGTGTGAGTTGTTTTGCAATGTCTGATGTGTCCAACAATGGTGGAAAGTATGGTCGAAGGTAGTCCACATTGAAAACTGGTTGCAGACCAAGGAATGGGGGAATTCTAAGCTCAAATGCATTGTTTCCCACAACCTTGGTAATGGTGTAAGGACCATATTGGAGTGGTCTAAGTTTATGATAGGCTCCGGTAAGGCATTCCTTCTGCAGATGCAACTAAACTTTGTCGCCCATCCTAAACTTGTGTGACACCCAATGTTGATCATGTCATTGCTTGTACTTGGAATTTGATTTCTCCAGAATGTCATGGACTACTGGCAGATATGTTGCATGTGCTCAATGAAGTTGTTTGCCTTATCGACTTTAGTCTAGTAAAGTGAGCACTGGTGTAGAGAAGAGGCAATGTTTCAAATCTGCGAATGCCTTCTGTTGAGATTCAGACCAAAAGAATTTTTCTTTCGCTCCTGCCTTGGTGACTTGACTCAAGGGCCTAGTGATATGAGAGAATCCCTACATGAACTTGCGGTAGAAATTGGCAAGACCCAGAAAGCTATGGAGCTCTATCAGAGTGGTTGGGGCTGGCTAATCCCGAATGACTTGGATCTTGGTTGGATCCACATGCACCCCTCGTTCATCAATAATGTATTCTAGATACTGAACCTGGGTCATGCCAAAAGTGAATTTCTCCAAATATGCACACAACTTGTGTTGCCGTAGTGTTTGGAGAACCTGTCGGATGTGGTGGAGGTGCTCTTCCCAATTCTGGCTGAAGATTAGGATGTCATCCAAGTATACCACTACAAATAAGTTGGTGAATGGCTACAAGATGTCATCCATCAGCCTCACGAAGGTTGCAAGAGCATTCATCAACCCAAAAGGGATAACCAACCATTCGGAAAGGCCCTCCTTGGATTTGAAGGCAGTCGTCCACACATCGGAGGGTTCGATTGGTACCTAGTGATAGCCGGACTTAAAGTCGATATTGCTGAAATATTCCCCCCCCCTTCAGTTGGTCCAGAAGGTCATCAATCTGTGGGATCGGGTACCTACTCTAGACAATGATCTTGTTCAGTACCCGGATGTCAATACAGAGTCCCCAAGTCCCATCCTTCTTCTATACCAACATGATCGGGTTCCCATAGGGTGATGCACTCGGACGGATGTGACCTTTCTATAGAAGCTCTTGAATCTGCCTCTTGATTTCGTTGTTCTCCATAATAGAGCATCGATAGATTGGTCCATTGGGCATTAGTGCACCTGGGGTCAGATCGATGGAGTGCTTGACTTGATAGTGCAGAGGCACCCCTGTGGGGGAGGTGAAGATGTTCTCGTACTCCTCCATGACCTTGTCCATCTGTTATTTCCGTGTAGAGGGGACCTGTCTAGAGGTCGTGGCCACCATCTTGTTCTTTCCCTGAGGGTGTATCATCAGGAAGACAAATTTCCTGGTTTTGGAAATGAGCTTACTGCATTGTTTTGCAGTAACCAAAGAGATGGCAGTAGGCGGTGATACCTTCGGTATCCTGTACAACTTATTTCCCAAAATAAAAATAACAACACAAGGCCTTGACTCATACACAAACATCAAGGGGAGAAACGTCACATAATACCTCATCCGTGAAGGGCTTAATGTTGTATGGAAGGTGGCACTGCTGGATGACGCGATGATCCCCTCCTTGGTGAAGCCACCTGATGGTGTATGGTTGTGGATTTGCTATGGTTAGTAAGCCTCGCCGCTTCACGACCTCTGCCGAAATGAGGTTCTTTTGGCTCCTGCTGTCAACAATGAACTATAGTGGGGAACCCTTTACCCACATCTGGGAGTGGAAGAGGTGCTCCTCCTCCTTTGGATCTTCGGGTTCCTCCTTCTGGATCTTCATGGTGTCAATGATGGCGTTGGGCTCCACATTGATAATTTGCTTCCCTTTGTCATTCCCCTTGTCGGGTTATGACTTAGAGTCATAACATGCATCTGATTCCAAAGCCTTTAGCTCAGCCAACAGTGACTGCTTGGCCCGACACTCACTTGTGTTGTGAGTGGAGCTCTTATAGAACTCACACCACTTTCTCGTGTCCTTCTTCGGCTTCTTGACGTTGTTCTTTGCTTGTAGCTTTGGTGAGTTGTCCTAGGCTGCCATGCTTTGGCTTTGTCCTTTGTTTTGCGGTTTGGGGGCACCTTTCCCTTGCTTTGGATTCATAAATCCAAATTCTTGCTTCTTATGATTAAAATTTTGCTTGATCTTGACTGCATATCGGTATGCCGTGATGAGTGAGGAGATGTCCAGGAATTCCATCTCATCCCAGATGTACCTGTGTAGGCAATCGAGGTACTTGAGAACCAAATGCTTCTCAGAATCCTTGATACCCAACTTCGTGTGAAGGGTATGAAAAACATTGGTAAACTCCGATACATCTTGGTCCCTTCCTTGTCGCAGTGTTGTCCACTTTATGTATTTATCCTCATAGCTCTTGATAGGGTAGTACTACTCCTTGATGGCATCCCAGAACGAGTTCCAAGTGGGTGCGACTGAAAACAATGAGTTCATACTTTCATCCTTCTGCTCACTGTAGGTTTCCCACCAGTCCTTGACGTGGGGGGTTGATTTGAGAAGTGCAAAGGTGATCTTTTCCAGGTTGGAAAAATTATGAACGGAAAAATATCCTTCTAGCATATTAACCATTTATCTACATTGTCTGCATCTATCTGAATCTCAAATATGGGAATGTCAAAATTAACTTGTACCTTAAAGGGTGTGGCGCTTCCAGCGTAACTACCGGAAGTAGATGCATCGCCCTTGGGTAGCTGCAGAAGGATCTGGGAAAAGTTGTCCATCATCGCGTTCCTTTGTTGCTCGAGGGCTTCCTCCAGCAAGATTTTGATAGGATCTCCTTCCCCCTCGTCTTTAATTTCATCTGGAGGCCGTCAGGATTTGTGAGATTGGTCTTGCAAATGTTCGACCAGTTCAAGCCCTAACTCCTTATATTACGACCTCGTTGGGGACATGCAAAGAAAAACAGAGAAAGAGCAGACCGCTCTGATACCACTGATCCAGATTTAAACAGGAATGCAAAAAATTACAGATATAACCATAAATACAAAAATGCAGTAGAAATAACACTTCAGTTCATTAATATCAAATACTGAAATATGCTTACAAACAGAATGGAAATAAGACTAGCTCGGGTGATGGTAGCTTATCTCTGATAAGAGATGTGGCGGCTACATGCCTCTGAACTGCGTTACAATGAGGCTCAAGGGCCTTTTTATTATTGAACAATAAGATAAAACCTTAAACAACCAAAACCCTAACCCGAGGAGATGTAACGCCAAGAGTTTATGGGCCCTATTGGGGTGAGTTGGACAACCAACATCCTGGGGTTGCAGCTTGGTCATATTATCTTCGTTTGATGCACATGATAACCCATTGGAAATATCTCTCCGAGGACTACGACATAAAATATGATTTTAGACAAAAAATTGCTGGTGGTGGATTGCCAGAAAAACATTATTTAGGGCCTCAAAACGGCTCCAGAAGTTTAGGACCCGAAAAACTGCTAAAAATAGTAAACTGTGCTACAATTAAGGAAACTGAAAAGCTGAAAGAAACAATGGTGGGGGTCCAAGTGGAATTGGCGGGTGGCCACCAATATCCACCTAGATCAAAACTTTAATGGCTTCCTCTAAAGTTTCAAATCCTTTAGCAAATCTAAGATTTAGAGCCTTTTCTTCCTCAAGTTCCTTTCTTAGACCCACAATTTCAAGTTCTAAGTTTTCACAGTGTTATTCCCTTTCTTGGACTTGTTTCTTCAAGGCTTCTTCTACTAATTTAGCCTCTTCTAGATATATCTTTAGCTGGGTTATTTCTTCAACTAGGTTGTTTTCTTTGTACATACTGATTTCCTTTTCTTGATTCTTGTTTATGGCCCTATTTCTATTAATTTCTTCTAGAGCCCATAAAGTCATCATAACTATCACACTCATCTGCCCATTGTTCTTCAAATTCCATAAGTAATGGACATGCTTGATCTAATTGATTATCCTCATTATTGGAAGAATACTCACTATCTTCATGTGTATAAAACTTTTCTTACCAGTAAAACCTCTTTTGACATTCTTCTTTGTAAAATTCTTTCCTTTTTTATGATTTTATTTATAAGGACACTTAGCAGCATAGTGACCTACTCTTCCACAAGAAAAACATTTGGAAGGAATTTTACCTTTATACCTATCAGTTCCTACTTGCATATTTTTCACAAAATTTGCTTCTTCCTCATCTGAAATGTATCTTGTATCTTTAGGCTCTTCCTTTGCTTTCCCTTTGTTCATGGCTTTGAAGGTTGCTTCTCTAACACCTAATGTATCCCCTCTTCTCATCTCATAAGCTATCAAGATCCCATGGAGTTATTCAATAGTAAGATTCTTCGAATCCTCCATTTCTTCAATGGCGAAGAATTTCGAATTGAACTTTGGGGTTAGTGATCTCAGAATATTTTCAACAACAACTAATACTTTATTTCATCACCAAGAGCTTTCATTGTGTAATATAATGAAAAAACTCACAATGCTTTCATCGTCATGCATTCTAAGAGACTCATACTGAATTCTATGTGATTGAAGTATAACATTTTTTACCTTAGAGTCACCTTCACAACTTTGAACAAGATTATCCCATATTGGATTTACGGTTCTCAACTACATGGCTTTCACAAACTCAAATTCAGCCAATCCTCTCAAGATACCATTTACTTCCTTTGCATTATTCTCATACTATTTCTTTCCTAATCATCGGTGTTAATGGAGCCTGTATATTGATATCTAGCTTCAACAATTGCCCATACATAAGCTCTGAGTGCCTGCAAATATGATGTCATTATGACCTTCCAAAACATAAAGTTAGTTCCATTAAAGAAAGGTGGCTTGGTGGAAAATACTCCCTCTTGACATCTCATCTTGATAAATCTCCCTTTAAGTGATCAAGCTTCTTCTGAGAGACTTTCTTTGATACCAATTGATAAGAAAAATATTGAGGGAGGGGGGGGGTGTGGGGGGTGAATCAATATTTTTAATTACATTCAGAATTTTGTACGCAACTGTTACTTAGGAAATTCGCATGTATACCCGACTTCAGTGAATGCAAACCACGTATATCCAAATAACTAATTTTTCACGAGTTTCATTAGATGTTTAACTTTAATTCATTTTCCATTTACTAAGAAGTAACTATGAGTAGTAAGAGAGGATAAACCATAACACATGAGAAACACATCAATCACATATGGACACTGGGATTTTAGGTGGCAACCCAATGAGGGAGAAAAAAACTGTTGATGTCATCTCTGTCTTATTTTGGCACATACTATTACGAGCACGCAAGCTCCTACTTGTTGGAGGCTACAACCCCCACTCGTTTTCCAGCACCTACTGGAAGGGAGCTACAACCCCCTGATCTCGTGTTGAAAATAGCAACAAGAAATCATAAAAATAGAATCCAAAAATTCTAGTTTAATTTGTCCTTGAATTAAAATGAGAATTAAAATCAAATTTTATTCTCAGAGCAACTTGTAATAGTTAACTAGAGTGAGTTGACTTATTTAACTTAGGAATTTCGAGTTGGAAGTCTTTCTGAAGTCATACATATGTTCTCCATATGTTATAGGGGTCCAGGATGAGTTAAGTGTCAGTTGTAATTAGTTAACTCAATTTACTGAGTTAAGTCCAGTTAAATTAGTTCCAAACAATTTGAGGAACTAATAGTGAGTTAACAATCAGTTGATGCATTAGTGCACTCAACTAGTGCTACTCCAGTTAACTAAATATTCCCTCATCATAAACTCATGCATGTTGATTCTGAGAAAGACCCAGTTGAGACTAGAGTGCAGGGATAATCTACTATTTGTTGTATAACTTTCTGAGTTGTACTGAGAGTGCATGAAATCAGTGACTGATACTTGAATGGATTGCACAGTTTTGGATGAGGAATTTCCCTTTAAATACGGGATAATTCTCTTAGGAATTGTGCGAAGAATTAGAAGCTTGGAGGCTTGGAAATTTAGCTAAGTATTGGCCAAAGGAAGTCATCAAGCGGAGGATAGGAAATACTTGTGCAGGTTAAGCTCAAGGTTGAGCAGATCATATTGTATTCATCTAAATTATTTGACCAAAGGCACAAGGAAATATAGGCTTGGAGAGCAGAGAAGAGGCCTGGATTTGGCTTGAGCTTGCTTGTGAGCTGGAGATTGATTTTACTGAGTGTTGGGATTGTTCTTGTGAGAACAAGCATTGTATTGTTGTCTTAGATTTTTTATTGATGCAATACAGATAGTGGGGTTTTGAGTTGTGGCTTTCCCCAGATATTTATTGTGTTATGTGCCATTGGTGTTCTTCCTCTTATCGATTATTATTTTTCTCAATCTTTATGTGCTTCTGATTTAAAGAGTAGAAGTATATTCTTGCCTTTTTTTTTCGTAGATTACATGAGTTTGTGAATCTACAAGATTTTCTACACGGTATAAGAGCTGAGAATAGTATACTAGAGGAGATTTCAAAATTTTGAGTTTTGGGCCGAGAGTTTGCAGAGTATATCTAGGAATTTATGTGTAAAATTTTTAGAAACAAATTATAGATCTGGATTCCTTGGGAAAAAATACCCAAATTCAAAAAAAAATCGGCCGAATCGAAATTCGGATGAGGGAGATATCGCTGATTTAAAATCATCTATTTTTCTAGAAAATTCTGTGATAGTGGGATAAAGGGAGATATGGTGAGCCTTGCTCTTCTTGGAATCCCAAAGAATTGGCATAGTTTTTAGGACTTTATCAATGGTTGAGAGAAGCTGCTAGATTGGGAATGACTGTGGTCAGATTTGATGTAGGAGGAGATCAGGAGGAACACTAGAGATGGGACCTCTTCTAAGGAAGTGGAAGAGGATTTTTCCTTAGCGAGTAAGGAAAAGTGGGCCAAGGGAAAGAAGTCCCAAGGAGAGGAGGGAGGAAAGAATATGGACTTGATAAAAGTCAAGTGTTTTCATTGTCACGAGCATGGGCACTATTCCAAGAACTGCCCACAACAGAAAGCAAGCAAAAAGGAGCCGACAGTAGCAACAACAGGTGAGGCTCTAACTTCACAATTCGAACTTGATTTCACTCTCATTGCATGCATGACTGACTCTGCCATGGGAGGCGTGTGGTATCTTGACAGCAGTACCTTATTCCATATGACATGGAATAAAGATTTTTTTAGTGATTTTGAGGAGAAAGACCTCAAGTAGAGCATAGAGTTTGGATATGACGAGAGGTATAGAGCTACCAGGATCAATACAGTTACCTTTCAGAGGGAGTTTGGCTCCCCTCTCCGGATCACATATGTGATGCATGTTCTAGGACTAAAGAAGAATCTTGTTTGAGTCATTGTATTGGAAGACTATGGATGTGATGTGGTTTTTAGTAAGGGAAAGGTTTTCCTTAGACACATCATCACAAGGTAGGTGAAACAGATCGATGCACGAGTCAAGAACCTGTATTCTCTTGAGGTTCAAGATGCATACAAAGCCTTGAGGAGAAAGGAAAAGGTTAGAGACTTGGTGGTTGAGAGAGAGAGTAAATTACCTTTCAACATGTAGCCCCAAAAGAAGCCTCTGAAGCATCTTCAGGAAGTTGTGGAGTAACCACAACTGGAGAAGTTGAGAGGAGACCGAGTGGAGAGATCCACTCAAGCAGAGAAGAGGGAGTCTCAGAAGTAGTCTTAGACAATTGTGGAGCAACCACAATTGGAGAAGACGAGAGGAGACTAAGTGGAGGCATCCAGTCATGCAAAGACCTCCAGTAGGGGGAAATTTCAAGCCAAGTGGGCAGAGGGATCACATGCAACCATACCTCAAGGTGAGAGGTGGGGAGATTTGAAGTGATAGTTCCAAGAGGGTTGAAATTGGGCAGGGTCCATTGAGTGGTTTTATCTCATAGATCGTACCTTGCTATGAGAGCCCAACAGTGGCGGGAGGAATCAGTGGGATTGATGCAGTCGGAAATCAAAGTGGTAGAGGTTAGAGCAGTTAGATAATGAAGAGCGTAGAGAGGGTTGAAAACAGTGAAAAAAGGAAGAGTCAACAGAGGTGCAAAGTTTTCATTTGACAGAGGCAATAATAGTCAGAGACTTTGATGACAGAGGCATCATTTTGATTCATGTTGGATGTTTTTTTTGTTTCTAGAGTTTCTCGAGCAACAAAACTAGAGAAGTGTTGCATGCAGAACATTCCAAAGGTTCAGGATCAGGATTGAGTTGAATTCCTTTCTTGTTGAGAGAGAGTGTTGAAAATAGCAACAAGAAATGATAAAAATAGAATCTAGAAATTCTAGTTTAATTTGTCCTTGAATTAAACTGAGAATTAAAATTGATTTTTATTCTCATAACAACTTGTAATAGTTAACTAGAGTGAGTTGACTTAGTTAACTTAAGAATTTCGAGTTGGAAGTCTTTTTGAAGTCATGTATATGTTCTCCCTATGTTATATGGGTCCAGGATGAGTTAAGTGTGAGTTGTAATTAGTTAACTCAATTTATTGAGTTAAGTCCAGTTAAATTAGTTCCAAACTCTTTGAGGAGCTAATAGTGAGTTAATAGTCAGTTGATGCATTAGTGCACTCAACTAATGCTACTCTAGTTAACTGAAGATTCCCTCATCAGAAACTCATGCATGGCGATTATGAGAAAGACCCAGTTGAGACTTAGAGTGCAGGGATAATGTACTATTTGTTGTATAATTTTCTAAGTTGTACTAATAGTGCATGTAATCAGGAACTGATCCTCGAAGGGATTACGTAGTTTTGGATGAGGAATTTCCCTTTAAATACAGGGTAATTGTCTTAGGAATTGTGCAAAGAATTAGAAGCTTGGAGGCTTGGAAATTTGCCTAAGTATTGGCCAAAGGAAGTCATCAAGTGGAGGATAGGAAATACTTGTGCAATTTAAGCTCAAAGTTGAGCAAAGCATTTCGTATTCATTCAAATTATTTGACCAAGGGCGCAAAGAAATATAGGCTTGGAGAGCAGAGAAGAGGCTTGAATTTAGATTGAGCTTTCTTGCGATTTGGAGATTTATTTTACTGAGTGCTGGGATTGTTCTTGTGAGAACAAGCATTGTATTATCATCTTGGATTTCTGATTAATGCAATACAAATAGTGGGGTTTTGAGCCCTGGCTTTCCCTGGATATTTATTGTGTCATGTGCCATTGATATTCTTCCTCTTGTCGATTATTGTTTTGCTCGATCTTTATGTGCTTCCACTGTAAAGAGTAGAAGTAGATTATTGTCTCTTGTTTTAGTATATTACATGAGCTTGTGCATCTACAGGATTTTCTACATCTCTTTTACCGACTCTTACTGGAAGGGAGCTCCTACCCCCTCACTAAAGGCTGCAACCCTCAGTACTTTGTGGAATATGTTTCATAATGGATCCCCCTATCAATCAATCATCAAAACATGCATGCCACCTTTCATCAAATTTTCACATCGGACCCACACTAGCAATAATACCAAACTGAACCACAAAATTTGAATATAATCACTGAATCACCATTGAATACCAATCCGTAATAAAATAAATCACTAAAGAAACTAAATCACTGAATATTAAACCAATCCCAAGCTACCAATCAACCAATAATTGATCAAATGAAGACCAATCAACCATTCAAGCTAATATCCAACCATTCATTGATCAATCACACTGTTAGATACCAGACAATCATCATAGAAACAATGTGTAGTCATTGCAAACCATGATCATATTAACTTTAGTATATATACATGACTAATCTGAAGCAAATCTGTGTATATACACACTTCCTTTGCATAAAACTTGCATATAGATCTCAAGTCATTGAATAATGAATACAAACCAACTGAATCACTGAACCATTGAATCAATGAGTACAAATTTTGAATCACTGAATATCCAATCACAAGTATTCAACGTCATCACTGACCAAATCGATCAAATCCACACTATCAAATACAGATTGTTCTGGTCAAGACATCATTGACGAACAATAGAAATAAAGCAAGATTCATCAACTGTTATCACCAAGTGGAAATTCAAACTCTGGAATATATATGCGACTCCAATTAACCAGATTTGCATATATAGGCGACTATCATGCATAAAACCTGCGTATATATTTCAAGATATTGAATACCAAAAACCAAATCAGGCAACAATCTAAAACAAATCATTTCAGAATATATACACGACTACTGCGAGGCATATCCGCGTATGTACGCAACTATTTGGAAGCAAAACTGCGTACAAATATTTAAATTACTGAATCAAAACTTCATTGCAAATCACATGTCAAACCTAGATCTCTGCGCACATACTGTTAAAGGCTACAAATCATAGCAAATATATATATATTCATCATCATAGTTCTACCATAGTCACAGATCTTGCATTGTTAGTCTTTTAAACATTCTACAACAAGCAAATCAATCAAGCACATATTCAATACAACTTCAGATCTTTCAGATCTTAGCCTTCTCCTTGCTTCCCTGGTGCACACCTATTCCAAATCAGATCACACAAGAATAAACCATATTGCACACATAGCTCCTTGATCTCCTTCTCCTTATATAATTTTCTTCCTTGCCAATACCATAGGAAAATCCATTTGTAATATTGTTGGTATTTATTTGACATGATCAAATAGATGTTGTCATCACAATATTATGGGCAATTACCGTGGTAATAGCTCATGGTTTCTTGTTTTCCATGGTTCAGATTATGTATGCCACTTTTGTTTGCAGAACTTGCATATGTACATGACTCTTCTTGATCCAGTGGATATTGGTGGCTACCCGCCTAATCCACCTGGTTTTTCTTAATTGTAGCACAATTTACTATTTTTGGCAGTTTTTCGGATCCTAAACTTCCAGAGCCGTTTTGAGGCCATAAACAACATTTTTTCTGGTAAAATTGCTTACCAATTGCGATGGAAATTGCATCAATAGCCATAGTCCTCAGAGAGATCTTTCTAATGAGGTATCATACGCGTCAAACAAAGATAATATGACCAAGTTACAACCCCGGGAAGTTCGCTGCCCAACTAACCCCATTGGGGCCCATAAACTCTTGGTGTTACATCTCCTTAGGTTAGGGTTTTGGTTGTTTAGGGTTTTCTATTATTGTTCAAATAGTAAAAAGGCCCTTGAACCTCATTGTAACTCAGTTCAGAGGCATGTAGTTTCCACATCTCTTCTCAGAGATAAGCTACCATCGCCCGAGCTATCTTATTTCTATTCTGTTTGTAAGCATAGTTCAATATTTTTTCTATTAATGAAATGAAGTGTTTTTCTGTTGCATCTCTCTGTTTATGATTATATCTATAAGTTGTTGCATTCTTATTTAAGTTTGGATCACTTCTTCACATGAACCACGTATACTTCTCAAGATTCATAATTTCCATGCATTTTGTGACTTAGCTGTCAATTCTCTCCCATATCCTCTATAATATTTGTATCAATATTCCTATTATTTGTATTAGTTCCATAACCATCATAATATAATTAAGTTGACATCAAATATGTATTTATGAAGTGGGTTCTCATCAAGGACAACACATTAGCCATAATGCCAACAAAAATACCATTTGAATAATCCACTGCAACATGAAACACAACTCATAGACTGTTTGAATAATCCATCGACAAAATTCCACACAATATAAATACAATTGATTGGAAAAAATGGCACAACAAATTTTACCTTTCTCATTGTTTAATTAAGGATTTTGGTGGTGCAGTTTTTGAGTCACAAATGAGTCATGGGAATCCGCACTCTGCAATGGGTTTAGCAATGCGAAGGTGCGATTGGCAATAGATTCACCTTTGCAATTTATGAAGGATTCCAGATAATCATTTTTGTGAAAACATTTTATTTATGGTAGCATGAATGAATACAATTCCACCAATCGATAATAGCTAGGTAGAAGCCATCGAAGGAGGAAGGAGATTGCTTGGTTTTGGATGGCTTCGAGAGACCACATAGTGCAACAGTAAACCTAGGCGAAAAACTATTTACAATCAAACACATAGGGGTGAGGCCCTAATATCACCAACCATGATCCCATTCTATAGAAATCAAAGTCATAGTTAGTAGAGCCTAGTGGAAGGACTATAGCTAGGGAGGGCGTCGAAGGGTTATAATCTATCGTATTGACTACGTAATGCTATAGACAGGAGATGGAATGTTACTAATTGTCTATAGGAATATGATGGTTATTTTCAATGTGAGTGGGTGAGAGATGCAACAATAGCAGTGAAAAAGCTAGTTGTCATGTGGGTAAGGGGCCTAGTTCTTCTAGATCTTATGACCAAGTCTTCCCAGGGGATCTCAACAATATTGTATATGATGAAGATTTAGATTGTGACTCCTACTTTCATGGCTATCAAAAAGAAATCCTTGATGTGTGCGGTGTGTTAATGGTTGGGGCAGGCTATGTTTGCTTCGTAACAATGTTGTTTTTGTGTTGTCTCTCCTCCATCATGTTATGGCTCAATTTATAGTGTACTTGTGTCATTGTGTTTGAATTTTTTAATTAGTTGGTGTGTGATCATTGTTGGTTTTTATATTCCCCATATTTATTAAGTCATGGTAATTAGTTTACTTGAAATCTTTGGCTCAACCAATGATTTTATTTATTGCTTGCACCTCAATCGGGAAGCTTGACCATAGCCTATAGGTACTTTCCCGATCATAGAATAGCAAACTTCATTATCAGTGCAGTGAGGTCACTTGTACCACTTTTTTGTAACCCAATAGAGCCAAGGTCCTCTACACGAGATTCTGTCCTGGTAGAGGAAGAATCAATGAATAGACACAAAATTTAGGAGGAAGCGTTAGGGCATCGACTCAATTGCATCCAATATCAATTAGTGGATGAATAAATCCCTATTAGAATAAGTGGCGCATGTATAATAACGTTAGTAATACACTTTCATCTTCTGTTATCAGAATAAAAATCTTCTTAGATCAACGCTTATTTATCTCCCCCTATAAATCCACCTTTTTTTTTGACAATTGTGCCACTGGTTAAAGTTGACCCCTTTGCTACCAAGGTTATTAATAGACACCATGTGTAGATTACATGTCCCTAGTCTATGGTAGTGCAAAAGTTAGAGATGCATCAATAGATAATGCAATTGTTGCTTCAGTTGATGAAGAAAAAGTAGATTTTGTTGATCTGAGACCAGTAGTTGACTGAGCAGCGAAGGAAAAAGCACCAGATCCAGATCGATACCCACCACCAGCAAGGGGAATAGAGATACACCAATCTTATTTACGATTCATTATTGACCAAAGAGGGATACTACATCTCCTCGATGTAGGCTACATTCTCCGCACATATTTGATCATAGTTATTGTGTCCACGTGGAGGGATGTATTTTAAAGTCGAAGGAGCTGGCTGGATAGATAAAACGAAAAAGCAAAGACTTAAAATAGTGCAGGGGTGTGGACCTCTGCACAATGAGATAAGTTCATTACGTGGAGCTCCGCACTCTTGTACGATGCAAGTCATCAATGCAATGCCACACAACATAAATACAATTGATTACATAAAACAACACAACACACATCTCCTCGGTGTAGAGTACATTCTCTGCACAAATTTTATTGCACTTATTGTGTCCGCATCGAGAAATGTATTTCAAAGTCAAAGGATATGAATAGATAAAACGAGATAGTGTGGGAGTGCGGAGGTCCACACAATGAGCTAGGTTAATTTTACAGAGCTCTGTAATCCCGCACAATGCAAGTCATAAGTGCCATTCCACTTCAAATTCCAGCATTGTTATACATAATGTTGAGTTGACCATACTTTTAGCCACATCCACAATCACACTCACATATTTATTGTTGCTGACATCACAGTGCACATACTAGCGGCAAGGGCTAACCAGCCTGCCATAGGGCATTAAATGCCCTGGTACATGTATGCTCTATAACAAAATAACACACATCGTTTGGTGGCTACATAAATTAAAAATAAAGGTTGTGTGTTATTTTGTTATAGAGCATGCATGTACCAGGGCATTTAATGCCCTATGGCGAGCTAGTTAGCCCTTGCCCATACTAGCTTCCCAGAGTAGGAGAAATGGATGGAGTTGTCTAAAATGCGACTTTTTGGAGATTCCGGTGATGGAATCCGGCGGAAAAAATTGAGGTTAAATCTTGATTTGTTGCAGTTAAAATGGGTTTTTAACTGCATATTTGGATTCAGCACCCTGAAAAACCTCTGGGACGCTTTGATTGTGCAGAAACTAGCTATCAAACTTGAGATTCCAATAAATTGCCGCCGGATTTTGACCCGAAAAACCCACCAGAAAGGCTTTCAAAAAGTCGCATTATAGACAACTGCAAAATAGATTCTGCAAGCTTTTTATTAACTTTCTCTACAACATCTGCAATTATGAATTTCACTCCATGTGTTGCGAGCAACTGAATGATGGCTTCTCCTATGCCCGCTGCCCTGCCCATTACAATTGCAACCTTCCCTTCCAATATGCTTCCGGATGCATTTCATCAAATTAAAAGATCATATATAGTTTCAGAAAATTATTCTAAATAAATTGCAAGAAAAAATAAAATTATAAAGGGTCAGTGTGACTTGTTCTCAGGTTGCAATTAATGTCGCTCTTCATTATTGCTGAGATTACAAATATAGGCAACACATGGATTAACTTGTTCGTTAGACTCCATGGTTGGATTGGGCAACGAAATTGAATTTGGTTATGATGGATCAATTAGTCCTTTGTTTCCCACCTGTAGATGTTGCAAAACAAATTAGGGACAAGTTACAGAAAAGGCTAGATGGACGTGTATTGTGTTTCCTCTCAAGGTTTCGCTCTAATAGCAGGCCATGCCTAGCCAGTATTTATATTTATGTATACAATATGATCCATCTCAATATCATACCAACGTTAACTAGCATTAGAGAAAGGGGATTATTATAGCAAATACGGTTGGGATTATGGGGAATCACGTTACCTACGTTTCATCCAAAGTTTTATCCAATGTAGTGAAGGTCATAACATTGTATGGAAACGTCCAGAAATTTGAGAGGACAATAAAAGTTGCAGAGTCGATGCTCAACAATCCCCAAACACTTTATTTACTATTTCACCGCATTAGAAACAAAGGGGCAAATCTCAATGTTTTTGGCAAATGAAGATCTAGAATTGGGTCAGTGAAAGTTTTGCAGAAGTGAAAGTTTTGCAGAAGGAAAGATCTGCACAATGAAACATAATAATAATCATTAGAGATTTGTTTAATTCCCCGCATATGCAAAGGAACTGCCACTGCTTCAATTATGGCATCATTGGGCAGAGCAGTAGCATAACAATCTTAGTGTTATTGTCAGTGTAAGAGCACTCATTGACAAAATGGCCACTCAAAAAAAATAAAAATAAAAATAATAATATATATATATATATATATATTATAAATAATTTTAGGGGACAGAGAAATATTGAAAATAAAATGCACTAGGGGAATTAGGTCCCATCAGAACTCCCTCAACCATTCGAAAATTAGAAATAATATTTCCAGAAAATTAGAAAATTATTTTTGAATTTACCAAAAAATAAAAATATTCAACATTTTTTGGAAATTTTGGTTAAAATTACAAAAAAACAACAAAATAATGCAGAGTCAATGCACTTTGACCACAAGGTGAATGTTATAGTCCATGGTGAGGCAAGGACTAAAAATTGGTGATCTCTTCTTAAATGAGTGATAATTAAGAAATTTATGACCAACATGTTGTGGTTATATCAATCTTGATAAAAAGATAAACAGAGTATATTTTATTTTATTTTTCTACTACTATATATAAGAGATTACGCTTTTAGAGAATCCTAGATGTGCTAAAAAATAGTTTCCCTTTCTCAAAAAACTAATGTGAACTTAATAAAATAATTATAAATATTTAAGTTGGGTTTCTTGAAATGTTGTTAATATGAATATGATTAAAAAATATATCTTTAAAGCAAGTTGTACAAGTATGAAATAATTAGTTTTAACTAGCAAACTAAGTCCATTGTTTCACTGTACTAACTAGCATCATCAAAATTCAACATATTTTTAAGACAAATGATAGCCTTTCGAGAGTTAGATTAGCATAAATTCATTAGAATCCTAAGGACACCATATCATGGTAGGCATAATTTTTTCACAAGAATTTGAAAGCTTTTACTTCACCCTATATTGACTAAGCAAATAACTATAGAAATATCAAAATCAAATTCCTTATAAGGTGAGGTGATGTGGAGTGGTATGAGTTTGTAAGTGCAAGATCTAGTTTACAATGCAATGATATAGCAAGATGTTTAGGTGATGACATACCATTTTTTCTTTTAGGAAGGTGTCTTTCTATTTGAGGAGGTTATTAATTTGAGAGACCTATGATTTACATTAGTCATAATGAAACACCAAGAAAGAGGTGTTATTGATAAACTAGGTATGATTTACATTAGTCATAATGAAACACCAAGAAAGAGGTGTTATTGATAAACTAGGTCCTATACCTATAGACAAGGAATTACAAAGGACTTTTTATAGATCTCTTCAATAAAATATCTTGATCTAGTTTACCGTGCAATGATATAGCAAGAGGTTTAGGTGATGACATAACATTTTTGGTTCTAAGAAGGTGTTTTTCTATTTGAGGAGGTTATTAATTTGAGAGACCTATGACTTACACTAGTCATAATGAAACACCAAGAAAGAGGTGTTATTGATAAACTAGGTCTTATACCTTTTTTTAAAAGGGGGGCTAAGTCCCCCGGAAGAATCTTTATTATAAGGCCCGTAGTACAAATGTTACATATCATTTCATCATTCACGTCACATCAATCATATATTAATTCGGAAATAGCTGCAGAGTGCGCAGCACCACATCAACAGGAATCGAACTCGGGTAGGGCACAAAGCAGCCGACAATCCCCACCAAGCGAGACAAAAAATTACAAAAAAACTTTTTATAGATCTTTTCAATAAAATATCTTTCTTATTGTTTTAAAGACATAATTATGTAGAAGGCGTAATCTATATTAAAATAGCACTTAAAAAATTTCCAAATTTTGAATTATAAACGGGGAAGATTTAATAATCTCAAAATATTCATAATGCAATACATGATCCAACAAATAATTAATATAGAAATTATGTGAATTGTTTTTCCATTTCTTCATTTTGATCTTATCTTTAATTTATTAAAAATAACTCATGAAATGTGGCTGACATTTTAATTTATTAAAAATTATTTATCAAACTTTAATTTGGCACTTCACCGTAATTAAAACGTTGCCTGAAACATGGCTTGCATTGATAAAATGTGTGCGTTCCACTGTTCTCTTGATAATATGTTTTTGGAATCGCCCAATCAAACACTTACATCATACATAGGTAACAAATAAAAGCCCCTCACATGGAATCGTATCTTTGCACAGACGGCTCACCACAGATCATAAGTTACTGGAAAGCAAAATTATTATGAGATTAAAAATGTAAAAGCAGATCATAAGTTACTGGACAGTAAATTTATTATGAGACTAAAAATGTAAAAGTAGATTTGCAGTTCGTATTTCACAGACTCGATGGAATTGTAGCTTTGCACCCATGGCACCACACGTGTATTAATCAGGATTAAGTTATGTTTTATTGGCCTAGGCTTAGGTTTTATATGTTTATGTTTTATTTTGTTTTATGTTTAAAATCTATGTTTATTATTTAAATTTAAAAATTACTTTCGGTTTTACTAGTTTATATTTTAGATTTATTAATTTAGTTTTTAGGTTTTATTACTTTGGGTTTTTTAATAATATTAAGTTTAATTATTTTAGGTTTTATGTTTTATATATTTTAAATATTAATTCTATTTAATAAATAATATTAATATTATTAAGTTTTTAATATAAATAGTATTAATATTAATATTAGTACTAATATTAATATTAAAAAATAATATTAAATTATGGCGATTGGCATTGTCATATAAATTATGTAAAATGATGTCTTTAGTGTATTTCAATTACATTTATTAATGTGGTTGTGCTAGTAAGTATGATATGGTTGGAAAATACTAAGCTACACATTATAGAATGGTTCAAGTTGATAAGAGCCTTTGCAATCATGAATCAAGAAGTGGTTCTATGCTTGTTGAATGACATGTTACACATGGATTTCTAAGAGACATTTATAAGAATATGAAGTCATTTTTTGTCTTCAATTCATGGTGAATAGGCTATGTGGTTCTTTAATTAACTAACACAAACTGATAAATTCTTGAGTGCTTAAGGAAAATGCTAATAAGTGCATATCTCAAGGGATTCATTAACATTTGGATGCGATGATCTCTTATATTTGGTGTGGTCCCAAGATGGTTGTTAAGATATATGAAAAAGAGTGTTGATGATGTGCCTCTTTTTTTTTTTTTAATGTTAGTTGTAGGAGTGCTATTGTAGAATGATACAACCTATTGCATAACACTGTACTTTGTTCAAAACTCTACAACCTATTAGAAACACTATTGTCTTTCTATAGAATGATACAACTTAGTGTGGAACACTTTATTATTTTCTACAAAATGGCACTTCCAATTACAAATTTTACAAATTTTTGTGGTGCCCATATTAGTTGATGAAAATGTGTTGTAGAATCCTTTAGGTCATTGGAGAACCATGAGAAAACACTATGAAACTTTACATAATGCTACACAATGAACAACAAATGTTGCATAATATGGTTCCACTCACTTTGGCACAGGATTTACAAATGCTAACAAGTAGTTGCACACTTAGTGTATGGGGAAATTTTAAAATTTCTTAGATTTTGGCACCAATAAATGGGATTATTATATTTATTTTCCAAGGTTACTAAAAGTATTAGGATCAAAATAAGTTGTATAATATTTATATGTTGTTTGATATCTAATAATAATTTGTGAGTGTGAAGCTTAATTCTACAATTACATTTCTCTAATCAATTTACAATATTGTCATTTTAATTTAGCAAATGAGTTTATTTCTCACAACTATCTTTATTTCCATAAAATCATTCTTAGGAAACCAATGCATAAGAGTTGATGCCTACACAAATAGTGCATGGTACTTGAATTAAAAAGATGTTCAAATCACCCTTAAAAGTACTTTCAAGGGAGCTTTTGAACTACACCCAAAGGATTCAAAGCCACATCTTAATTTGCTACTAATTGAGGCTGCAAGTGGCATGTGATAAATATCTAAGAGGTCTTGTAAAGTGATAGGGGAAATATCCTCTAGAACAATGTTTACAAGTTCAAGTGAATGTACATGTTTACAAGTGAATGCATGCTTAAGGACTTCACAGGTTCTATGGGCCAAACTTATCCATATATAAAGGAAATTGCAAGCAAAGGAAACCCATTTGGACCTACTTAAGAGCCAATTATTAACAATATATAACCAAACCACATGTATGCTTATGAAATTGCCACTTTTATACATGCTAAGTAGCAGTGCTAAACACAAAGTTAGAAGTTGAGCTTCTAATGATTGTAACAAGGAGAATTGTCCAATAAGGAATTTCTTTAAAGTAAAGTCAATAATAACATGAGAACACTCCTTTTAGGAAGAATTATTGCCTACATTCCAAACATGGTATCTTGGCTTAGCTCTACATTCTTCTTTTGTTTATTTCTAGGAAACTTCTCCAGCACATGCCCACATTTCAAAGATAGCATCCAAGGTAAGCTCTACATTCTTCAAGGTACAAGGCTTGATCAATAGCTCTAGGAAACTTCTCCAACACATATCCACATTTCAAAGATGGCATCCAAAGTAAGCTCTATGTTCTTTAAAGTACAAAAATTGGTCAATAGCTCATGAATAAACAATATATAACTTATCAATAAATATCTCACAGAAAATAAACATGTCAAAAAATAAGATTTAAGTTTAAACTAAGAAAGTAACAAATTTTACAAAATTTCTTCACAATCACTAAAAATACATCCAATTAACTAATTATAAATATAACTTATAATTAACCATATCAATATTAATTGACTATAAAATTAATTCATTATAAAAACATAAACATAATAAAAATTAGTTACGATATTATTTAATTTGCCTTACATCCTACCAACTTTCATATATTTTATATAATTTATCCACCATTAGCTTACCAACTTTCATATATTTTATATAATTTATCCACCATTAGCTCACACAAATAAACATGTAAAAAATGAGATTTAAATTTAAACTAAAAAACTAACAAATTTTACATTTTTTCTTCACAATCACTAAAACTACACCTATTTAACTAATTAGGGTGGAGCGCAAACATGGAGCGTGCTGGAGCGATGAACATATTAGGCTTTATGGATGCCTCACTAGACGTACAAAGGATGATGAACATGGTTTAGAGCCATTACATATACAGATTATTTGGCTGCAGAGATGCGAGATCCAGCTCTGGCATATAATATGAGAAGTTTTTCAATCACTGTTTTATGTGCTGGAATTTTTCAATCACTGTTTTATGTGCTATAATTTGAGTTTTTTTTTTGTTTTTTTGGGAAGAGAGTATTGTGGAGGGTAAACGTTTCATCAATGCAAGTTAATTTTTAGTCAAGATTTTTATTAATATAAGTTTTATCTCTTATAAGTTCCTCATTATTATTTAAAATATTTATTTATTTATTTATTTTTAGGGAAAAAATCGTCTTTTTTAATATTATGGATAAAACAGTACGTTTTTAAGATAGACAAATTGTTGTCATATACCTTGAGATATACATAGCTTGATAAACTGCCTTGGAAAAAGCTTCTCCGCTTACATTCATTAGTACTATTGTCTAAAAGTTACAACATAATGATACTATTTGCTCTCATCCATTTTTGCAGTTTACACAAAGTTTAATAAGTGGATCAGATCCTTTACATTTATGAATATCGCATACTTAATGTACTCTTTTCTTATATGATTTCTATACAAAATTAGCTACAAAATTTATACAAAACTTAAAACAAAAAGAGATAGAAATTTAATATGGACTTATCTGCTATGAGGATTTGCTTTTTTGATCCTGCTTTAGTGATCTATCTCGACACTTTTAGATTTTCAACTTCTGTCTCTTCTGCTCCCATTTTCATCATAATATGCATGCCTTCTTCTGTGTCTTGTAGTCCCTTTTTTGATAATTCATCCACTGATTTGTTATGTGCCCTGTTGATGTCCTCAATGGAAAAATTCTGAAAGGAACTCCAAATACATTTTATACATCTCAGCCAACCTTGTAGTGAAGTTTGTTGAATGTTGTTCTTCTCATTAACATGGTCTATTATACATGTGGAATCGCCAAAAAATTGTACTTGAGGGATATCCAAGAACTTGATAAACCATAATAGATCCCATAAAGCTACAACTTCTGCTTTCATACTTGTTCCTTCTCCCCCATACCAATGACTTCAGAATTCTTGTTCCTGTCAATTTTAAGCAAAAGCCACTCCCACATTGTTGGACATGGAATCCCCCCATAGCATGTTTTGGGGCTCAAAGCCCAAATTTTAGTCAAAGGTTTTGTAAGACTCCACGATTTGCGGGCGCGGAGCGCGAAGTATAGGTTAAGTCATAGGGTTGTCCACCCTAAAGTAATGTAATGTAATGTAAAGTCATGTCGTTCTACCCATGGTCCGCGAACCATGGGATTGTACAAATAGAGCGAGGCTCTAAGTTGTAAAGATAGTGAAGGAAGAAGAGAAAAATAATACGAATGGTTCGAGCTTAGAGTAGGAGTTTAAGTGTATTGGGTCGTAGTAGTAGGAAGAGGCTTTGTAGCTGAGTGCGCAGAGGCATAGTAGAGTTTGCAGTTGAGTTCACGGACCCCTGCAGTTGAGTGCGAAGGGTGGTGTCAAGTCTGTAATCAGGATTGGAGATTAATAAAGAGAAGTTGATTCCTATTTCTGTGTATCTATTGTGCATTGTCTTCTTTATGTTTATACTGCTTTATTTATCGCGCGCACTGATATGATTGTTGAATATGATGTAATAATCATTAAACAAGTTAAGTAACCAGATAATAATAGATTAAATAGCAAATGACGTGGATATTATGAGTTGTGCCCCGAGTAGGGCCGCGTAGAAGCAGCATCGCAGGTTGCGAAGGGATAGCAAGTGCGCGTAGCATCGTGTGCGCAGGGTCAAACCGCGAACCCTCAAAAGCTCATCAGACATCCCTAGGGTGCGGAAACCTGGTTCTAACACCCTCCCATACTACTTCGGGCGAGACCTCAGTTCGTGCTCCGTGGACTGTTGCCGAAAGGGCCAGCAATACCGGGATTTGCTTGGCTAAATCACCTCTGAACTTGGGCCAGGCCCATACAACCCAACAAATGATTCCATTGTCGGGACCAGGATCTGCATAAAGGATGTCTGATGTTGTGCCACTGGAATCCAACGAAAAAAGAAATTGAAGAGTGGTTGGACAAGAAGATTCACGAGTTCGCAGTGCAGGAAAACAGATATCCACGAGTATCTAAGGAATAGTGGCTGGAGCGCTACTTGTATGCGGAAATCCACGAAATTTTCTTTTCATCCTTTCCTTCTGAGTTGTATGAGTGGATCATGAAGTTAGGAGACAACTAGGGAAGGTGTAGGCTCGACAAACTAATAGTGTGGACTCCAGAATTAGTGCATAGAATAGAAGCATCAAGAGATAAGATAGCGCGAGCTGTGGACCATTAGCTTGACCGAATAATAGGAGGATTTATCACTGAGTTCGTGGTCGACACGACCGTCAGCTACAGTGAGGCAAAAAGATGTTTTTGCAAGGGACTGCGAGGTAATTATATTAAATCTTTGAACACTTGGATTATGATGCTATTGTTTGAAAAGTGGGTTATGCGAATAAATTAATGTTTGGAACTACACAAAGCGGGAAGATCTTTAGAAGCGGAAGTACTGAAGAGTTGGAAAACAATCCCTTAATTTCACCCTCACGGGAAAGCGAGGAAGAGCTCACCAAAGTTTCTCCGAGAAGCACGGTCACTCTGATTAGGTAGCGTATTCCACATTTACCACCTCCACCCACACCACCACCCATCTCACCCTCCTCACCTCCATCTCCACCCACCCGACCTCCGCCACCACCACAGTTCAGTATGGCGAGTGTGATCAAACTACCGGTATTCAGAGGAGTGGAAAATGAAGATTCAAACCAATTCTGGTTTGTGGTAAGAGCATTATGGGAAGTGTAGGGCGTCGTGGATGATAATATTAAAAAAGCTATATTGGTGAGCGTGCTGAAGGATCGCACATTAACATGGTATATCAATCATTCTAATAACCACTTGAACATAGGAATCGCAGATATCTAGGCCGAGCTGACTAGGGAATTTAGTAGGAAAAAATCAGAAATCCAGTCAATCATTAGATTTAAGGAGATCGCGATGCTCCCGAGAGAGACCCCTTGGGATCTAGACCAAAGATTGAAGAGTATGATCCACGAAGCCAATATGACATTAACAGATGCACAACATCGCGCATGGTTTTTGGCCTCACTTACACCACACTTAAGGACGGTGCTGTCACAACAAAAACTTTCCACCTAGGCCGAAATGTTGGAGATGGCTATGAGATTACATGAGACCCCTATACAAGACCCTGGGTTGCAAGTCCAACAAATCCACGCGCAACTACAGAATCTGTGTTTGGAAATTCAAATTTGGAAAATGACAAGACACCTCGAACGGAGGTGCGTGAGGAAGTATGGTGCATAAAATGCAAAGGCCAAGGGCACGACAAAGACCATTGTCCAGTGTTCGCGAACTACTTGGTAGAAGGAGGGTCGATGCTATTAATATCGGAAGCACAAGTAGGGCCAAGCACAACGTTTTCCCTATGGTGCATGATTTTCCAAATAGGAGGAAAGCACACTACGGACAATTGTCATCTGTTGCAGAAGTATATGCAAACGTCCTAGCAATTGTTTTGTAATTTCTGTAGGTCGGTAGGCCATGATGAATGCACTTGCCTAAGCTACGAACTAATGATGCATCAGAATCCTGCCTACAGGGTGCAGACCGAAATGCAAGCCCTCGACCCGGATGCAAGGATGGCATATGCTGGATTTCAGAGGCGTGGTCGGGGTCGAGGCGGACCAGGAAGGGGTCACAGACAACTAATTTGTTACAAATGTGGAGGGCCAGAGCATTGTGCCCGTGATTGTACACACCCGACAAGAATATCATGTAGTAACTATACTCAGTTTGATCATGAGGCAAAAGACTTCCCTTCGCTGATAACGAGGATGCGCGAAAAGGGGGTACTCTAGCCCCCTCTGACCCAGAATTTACAAATGATAAGGTTTGAGCCACTCGAAGAAGACCCAAATGTAAACATGATGCTCAGGAGTGGTATGACCATGAGAGATGATAAAGGGAAGTAGCCAGAAGAAAGCACGTGGGTTCACAAGGCTCCCACAAAGGAACCCGAGTTTGATTTAGAACGCATGAAGCAGACATTCATGGAAACTAAGAAGAGCTTCACGGAAGCCTCCACTTTAGGTAGTAAGGATCAACTAGAACCAGAGATGGATCCTTTAATGCTCACTACTTTTTTGGAGACATGCATGAAATATTGCGTGATAGAAAGGCAGTTAAAGGACTACAAGAACTTATCACTAGGTGCACGAGGTTAGGAGAACCACGCGTAGTCCGGAAACTTGGAAATCATGCATTGCGCACAAGAAGGGAAATGAGGTTTACTGCGCAAATAGGTGAGTACAAAATGGATCAGGTAATCCTGGATCTGGGTTCCGACGCGAATGTACTACCAAAGAAAACATGGGAACACATGGGCAGACCCACGTTACAATGGTCCCCTATTCAGTTACGAATGGCGAACCAATAGAAGATTTTTCCCATGGGAAGATTGGAAGGGGTAACAATCAATATTGAAGGTGCGAGTGCGCAGGCGGATTTTGAAATGGTAGAGATTGTCGATCAAAACAATCCCTATCCCGTGCTACTAGGAATAGACTGGGCCACTGACATGAACTGAGTCATAAATATGAAGAAGCACAAAATGATCTTTGAGAAAAAGTCACTACGCGTGATAGTACCATTAGATCTAATTGAAGGAGCACGATACACTGAACCGATGTGCAACGACAATAGTGATGACGATCTCGATTGTATTTACAAGATAACTACGCGAGAAGAAGATTGGGTGAATCCCACTGCAGATGGAAGGATTTTGTGGGAGTGCGAAAGCTCCTGCACTTAAGATTCAAATGAAGAGATAGAGAGATGGCAGAATCGGTTGTGTGAAGTAACAATGCTTAATTACAACATGATGATTAGATCATTGCGTTGCGTGACAACAGAGGCAAGGGAGCTACCGACATATGATGGATTAACAACAGTGGATGAATTTATGAGAAAATTTGAAAGCGCAGTACCATAACAACAACGGTTCAATACGCTGAAGTGGGCACTGGGCGCAACACCACGATGGTGGGGTACCATCATGGGAATTTTGAGGACTAGCGCAACTGCAAAATAATGATGCGCCTACATTTTGGAAAACCCCAACTCCGAACGAAAGCCAATCAGCAAGGGCAGAAAAACTTGCGCGTTCACCTTTCCCGATGAGTACAGACATATGCTGTACAGTCCGCACAAGCGCACACCACCCCTAGACTAGAGAATCAGAACAAACCACAGCAACAGGAAATGTGATGCACGCTACCAATACTCCATGACAAGGCATTCAATAGGGTGTGCAGAGTACTGAACAAGGTTCACCAGGTGAGACGAACTGATTGGGACCTACACGTACCTGCAGTTCAATGGGCCTATAGGACCATGTACAAAACCCTAAACGCGGAGACGATTCCAAAGATGCGGAACAGAGTAAAAACTGTAATTTCTGAAGAGAATACAAAAAGAAGTCTGCACGTAATGGCTCCCACAGTTGTGACAGTGCACGATGGCCAGGAGGAATAAATCACACATCTACGTGAGGAAAAACATCTAAGGATTCAGGAAGCCATCCAGCGAGGGAACCTTGGACTTCACGAACTCAAACAGGACCAGGTACGATTGAGGAAGAAAATCATTTGGATGGATGTTGAAATCAAAAGGCTGGAAAATGAGATCACGGAAGCATGTCTCATCGATAAACCAAGGATGACAAAGCAAGATATAGATTCCCATACCACTGCATTAGAAGATTGTCACCGAGAGTTTATGACTCTACTTCCATGGCTACGACCACACCTCATCAAACACAGTAAGTAGGGAAGTGCACTGCATACAGTAGAATGCATGGTGCCGACGGTTGCGCAGAAAATTGAGGAGTTTCTGTGGACTATGCTAGAAGGCGAGTTGAAGTGTCGCATAGGTGGTGCGACCACCTGACTAGTTGTAGGGAGCATAGTGTCAATGCTCCATAAAATTGAAAGAGAGCGCGGGACTCTAAAAGAGTCTATTTGGGAGTTGCGCGATGAGGGAGGTGCACACAGAATCAGCGGGACACAAGGTTCGCGCTCGCGCATGGGGGGCTACGCTGCCTCACGGGTAGGCTAGGAAATAACCGTTCGTGTCACTGTTCGTAACGATATGTCCAATTTAAGGCAAAAGGGAGTGGGCGACAGGCATTTAAGACACGAAGTAAGGGCTAGATTTCGGGCAATCTACCACCAAGAAAGCATTGATGGCCCAGAATTGGGGGGAACGGTTGGTTTTGAATTCAAAAGGTGCTATAAAACTCCAAGGGCTAACCACGAGACAACACTTGTTCATTTGAGATTTGAGCAGTTCATTAGAGCACATAGTGTTGAGCACTGAGCAAGATTTCAGCCCCAAAGTTAGCTAACAACCACAGACAGCTCAAGCGAGATGACAACTACCAGGAGAGGTTTGGGCTTTGTAGAAGGAACCACCGACGAGGCTGCGCAGAACCCCACGGTGCATGATGTTCCCAGAGACACTGGGGTTGCGTTGGAAATCCCGAAATCACCTCGAACACGGAGGCCCAAGAAAGATAAGCAGGGATTGGGACCAGTTCACATGTCCCCAAGAAATCCGCAGTTCGGTAAACTTTCAATGGAAAAAAAGGGCAAGGCTATCACCATTGGGACAAATGATGAGGGGGAGGACCTACAGGCTCTCAACGATGAGATAGAGGCAACAGAAGACATGGAAGAGGACATCCAGCCGGTGCACGCTACAACAAAATTTCTTGAGTGCGTTCCTCCACGAAAAGGGAAAGCCAAGATACCCAAGGACTTGGATGCCACTAAATGCGCACTCTAGGCCCCGCTCCTCCTTGATGGAATTGTGTTTGAGGGCTCGCACCTGGGTCGCATACCCACCGTGAAGTTTGATGGTTGGGACCTCGCGGATAGTGAAAATTTCCCACACTTGGAGACAGAGAGCCTCATGAAGCAAAGTATGGAGGGGTCAGTCACAACATTAGAGCCGCGGAAATGGTTGTGCGGTGTGGAGAAGGTCGGATTACTTCATCTGCTATGGATTCCACAATTTCACCACACGCCTATCACTATTTTTGTCATCAAGAAACTGCTTTGCATGGTGCACGATGGGTACTTGTGGTTGGAAGAGCCTATTCCCATCATGGCTGATCTCATCCATAAGATTTCCCGGCTCCCCTGTAAGGGAAAGGATCGAGCGGCAATAATAGGCAAAAGGAGAGATTTGGCGCTCGTAGAGGCCATGAAGAGAAAATAAAAACTGGAGAATAAAAAGAGGGGTTACATAATCAACATCATTAAAGATAAAGGAGTGCACGTGGTGATGCAGGGATACCCCTGCACATACCCACAGTATGCATGAATATGCATAAATGCATTTTTCCTAGGTATTTGACTCACAAAGGAATCAAATCTTCAAACCATAAATGATTAAGGCCCCTTTATCATCGGTTCCCTTGTATCGGAACTTAATCACCTCGCCAAAACCTCCTATCAGGACTTTAAAACCCTTCATAAATTTTGTTAACCCTTAACCACGTATATATAACCTTTTCCTTTATAAACCATTGGTTATATATAATTAACCCATGAAAACCCTTTATCGGCACTAATTCCCTTTATAACCCATTTACAAAGGAAAATACAAGCAACCCATACCCTTTCCGCTTTTGGTATGGTCTTGGCACATTTAACGAAGATCACCTTTATCGCAATTAGGTATCGCTGCAGTTCGCGGCCACACTACACATATGCCTCACCACTCCTCTGACTCCGATATGTGACTACCAAAATTGTGTAACATATGTTTTAGACTTAAAAGTCTCACTTTATCGCAATACACAGGAATGCATAGAAACACAGGAAAACCCCACTTTACCCTTGAACCGGATCTAAAAGAATATACACCTGCATATCTAACTATCGGCGAGTTCGCTCCTCCGTATTAACTCTTTTCACCGCTCCGATATTCCCGACCTCCGATTCCTCTGATCTTTGATCAACGCTTATCGCTATCGGCATATCGGCCCTTTGTTATAACATTGTAGCCAACCCTTTGACCTCTCCAACATGCGATCTCCGATCTCATCTGGACCGTCGATCTGGACACTCGATCCGACGGTCCATGATGCATTGCATTACGACAATCAGACTTCTCGATGGTTAGGGTCTGATAACTGTTATAGACGTATTTGGGCACTACAACCCCAATCTTATATGTCCATAAACCAAGGGATTCTAAGTCCCTAAAAGTGTTGTTTCATACGGTCAGCTGATTACATCATCTCCCAAAAGTTCTCCATGAAAAACTACTCAGAACTGGTCAAAACTGGATCATCTCACTTGCTCCATGGTCAGGGTGTGATGCATCTCACCTACTACACACGGGAGGTGAAATGCATATTGAAAAGTCCTTCTATAGGGTGCGATGAGCGAGAATAGGAAAATGGCAGAGACAGTTGGCTAAGTGGATGATCATGGAATCTTCTAGAAACTTCTCATATGACACTTGCCTCTCAGAATTCGCCTAGGTATGAGTAAGAGATCAATGAAATATCCAAGTGGAACCAAGAACTATCAGTGGAATGACACTAATAAAAAACCCAGAGCTGACTCACACCTCTAAAAATATCTATATATGGATCCCTCATCCTAGAGATCCAGAGGTGAGAGGCTAGAATTTTGTATCTTGTAAGGAAGTATTGTTGGTTTCCTGGTGGAACATCATAGCGTTGGGTGATCTAAGCTTTTCATGAGGTGAAGAAGGGCTTTCATGCTGGGAGGATGATGCTGGGTTAGATCAATGGGTTGTAATCCTCTCTTCTACTCTTTCTATCAATAAAGTTATCGAGTTTTCCTCCACATTCTTGTATGTTTGATGATATATGCATTTGTGTGGTCAATATATATCTGGTCCTATATTGTTTATGAATGTAGATCCCAGTACTTTGAAGGTATTATGCTGCTTTGACTTTACAGGTACTCTTTGAAGCGGGGTAAGCAAGGAAAGAGCGGCAAGGATCTACCAGAGGGGAGAAGGAACAAGCAAGGAACCAAGCGAAAGATTGAGGTTGGTATTCTTTGCTCCTCTCCTATCTACTTCTCATAAAGGAAAACAAAAGTAACTTTAGTTTGTTTGTTTCTAAGATAGCTACTCGTCTTAGTGGGACTAGCAGATCTGCATGGACACTAGATTTCCCGATAACAAAATGGCGACTTCGCTGGGGAGCAAATAGCTTATTTGCTAGTCTATATTTGTTTGCTTTATAAATTATAGACGGAGCCTAAAGTTAAGCCAGCTAGCCTTCAAACTGCATTTGCTATGCAAGTGCAAAGTAGATCAATGCTGCTTTAGTCCATCTCTGGGTTTTGTTTATAAACTAGACAATTTATTTGCAAACATCCTAATTGCCCTAGTAGTGGCTCAAGTAACCTCATCAGATCAGCCCCTGTGATTTGCACT
Organism: Pinus taeda; assembly: GCA_000404065.3. Classification (NCBI taxonomy): domain Eukaryota; kingdom Viridiplantae; phylum Streptophyta; class Pinopsida; order Pinales; family Pinaceae; genus Pinus; species Pinus taeda. Next base: position 398,858 of record APFE030243321.1, read on the forward strand.
TACTTACTATCATTAGCTCGGCCTAAATCCCTGAACTAAGCTACAAACTGTGACCAAAAACCAAGTTGAAGTCTCGTCCCTGGACCATCACACCTTCTCCTCTTGGCAATCTGGATGCATCACACCTCCCGTGTGCAGTAGGTGAGATGCATCCCTGTTTCCCTGTGTTATAGGTGCAATGATCAGATAAGACTATTTTTGCCTCCAGATTTTGGTTTTTCTTCACTCTCTTCAGCTTTATTTAGGAGTTTTGCTGTCTGTGATCAATATACCACTGTGGAAACTACCTTCCTTTGCATTATTCAACCTCCATTGTACAAAGAATTGTGAATGTTTTTATGTATTATTCGCCATTTACAGTTCTCCTTACAAAGAAGTAGCTTAGTCGAACTATCGTCTTTTGATTTGGAAGTGTCACAAGTGTCGCTTTCAGTCAAAGAAAAGAATCCTACTATTCTTGATGGTCGATTACACTATTACTCTTGTATTTGACTTGAATTAATAGTTTTTCAAGTGTCGAAAGCAATTTTCAATCCAAAATCGCAAAGTGTCGTCATTGTCTTCCTTTCGTCTTTTGAAGAGAAAATTGTTAGTACTGTCACTTTGAAAAGATAATTCAAATTTGTACTCAGCATTCTTTTTGTCATTCACACATTAATAAAGCAAAAAACAAATACATGCATGTGCATTTGCATTTAGACTGCTTGTTGATTTTGATTTAGGACAGTGCATCTAGTGTGTGCTCTCTGCTCTATGTTGAAAGAATCTCGCTTCTCTTTCCTTAGTAGCTAGGATTTTCATTGAAAAAAGAAGAATAAACGATTGTTTATCATCTTGGATTGCATTTTAGGAGTTGTATATTTACATCACGCGGTGAGCCTTAAAGGCAAACTTCTTAAGAAATATCAACTGTAAAATAAATTCAATGAACATAAAAATGGTTTGGAACCTAACGCACAAGATTTAGAAGTTTAGGCTAGAGACGTATTCCGGCGTCATAAAGCCTAGTAACTATCACTTTCATCGTAGGTTGGGTGATTCCTCCTCTTTGCGATGACAAGTGCCGGTGTGGACTTGTGCTCCCACGTATCATCGAGTATATATTGGGAGACCATAATAGGCTATATCCTTTATCCTTAGAAAGTCGTGTCTACCGCCCTATCGATCGCAATGCACTGAACACAACATTCGGGAAGATTGACTGCCGTACCGTAAAAAGTATTTTGTAGTTTTGCGATTCGTTTGGTAATCCCTCTGTCTAGATTTCTAGAGTAGTCTCTTTCGTTCCTTTTCAGACTCCTTAAAGGAAAGGGTCCATCTAAGCACTTGTCACTTCAGGCTCATTAAAATTGAAGGTGACTAGAGTCATCTTTAGCTTTTTCACAACTCTTAAAAATTGAAAAAGCAAGTTGTGTCAAAGCGTCTAAAATTCATTTAATTAGGAATCACTTTTTCCCCTTTATTTTGAGTTGATTGAGTAATCCGCAATTGTGGAAGAAAGTCAATTAAAACCCCGTCGTTCGCAGAGACTAACGAGTCAACCGTCTTTGACTCCGGAAACGAAACTATTTCGGACCAAGCAAATTCATTTAACTGGATCAAAGTCCCCGGGTTTGCTTGGAACTTGTGTTCCAACATCCTCAAAGACTCCAGTTACTCCAACCATTTCTGGTATCCCTGCCTTTACAAAAGAAGTTCTGCAGTCACAAGAGGACATTAGAACTGATCCTATTGTAACGGTAAACACTTCTATTCTTGAACCGGCTCCATCTACACCTGATTCGGAAGGTGTTATCCCTCCAACATCTGTCGCTGTAGAGTCTATACCTTCTTCGGCACCATAAATATTTTATGAACCTGATGGTCTACCTCTCCCACCTAGATTGATTGCTATAGAAGAGATTGTGGAGGATCTTCCATCCAGCACTCCATCGCATTTTGTAGCAGAACCTCCTGTTGCTACTCCAAAAATGTTTGCTGGTGTACCATTTGTCCCAACTATCTCTCAACTGCTAGATGGAGTCCATCCAGGGACTGTTTCGATAGTATGGTCTGTTCCCGTTTGTTCGTCCGGAATAATATCTGGAATCTCTTATGTTTATTCTCAGCAAATTGATCCTTCGCAGCAGTATCAACTTGGGCAGCCCGGTCCCCAAAGGCAAATCACTCCTTTGAGCACTGGATTGCCACCGTATGGGGGGCATTATGCCCTTTCATTGTTCCCTCCAAGAGAACAATCGTATGAGAGTTCGCAACAGAATTTGGGTCATGCTGGAATTACGTCCAGCGGTTGGGTGCCAATGCTGCCTCAACAACCAAGAGTTGTATACTCAATGCAACAAAGTCTACCTGTGTCAAATATCCCCACTACACCAGCTATTGTGACGGTGTCGCAAGTACAAGCGTTGCCTATTGTATGCCAACCTCAAGTTTCTCAGGTTGCAATACAATAGCCTCTTGTCTCCATGACACAACCATAATCACCAATTAGTGCTCCTTAACTGGAGTGACCCAGGCTCAAACGGGTACTATTACCCCTCATCTTGGTCAAACAGCCAGTATTGGACAACAACAAATGGCTTCAAAACCATGGCTACTACAATATCAACAACCGCAATTCCAACAAGCTTACCAAGGATCTGAGCAACAAATCTTTGCGAGTAATGGGCAACCGTATATTCAAAATGGTCAACATCAATCATATCATAATGGTTATGCCCATCAACCTTACCAAACTTATCAGCATCAAATGCATTATGCTGGTATGCAAAGACCCACTGCTCAGGAAATCCCATCTTATCCTGGGTATGCTTCACCGAACCTGAATCAACAATTGCCCTTCGTGGCGACTTTAGAGTTATCGGATCTAAATCGGCTAACAAACGATCCAATTGCTTATGCCCATTGGTGGCTGGCGATTCCTCATAAAATTTCGTCAGATATTCCTGAATTTAATGGAAATCCGGGTGAAGACCCGTCAAATCATGTGATGACCTTTCATCTGTGGTGTTCATCCAACACTCTAAATGATGATTCGATAAGGCTTCGCCTTTTTCAGCGAACGTTAACTGGTCTGGCAGCAAAATGGTACATCAAATTTCCTAGAGCTTCATTCGATAACTTCAACACGCTTGCCACAACCTTTTTAACCCATTTTCAGTTACCAATAAGGTATGAAACGGGAACAGAGCTTCTTACCAATTTCAAACAAACGACGGCCACTCACATATATGATCATATTCATGAGTGGCGACGTCGTCGTAGAATGGTAAAAACATATGTTCCTGATCAGCTGTTAGCTGAATGGTTTGTTAAGTCATTGTTACCTTCTATTACGGAAGATGTGGCAAAGGGAGGGGTCGTCACTGAAGAGAAAGTCATTGCTTGTGCACAATATCTAGACTTGATCTATACTCAGTTTGGCATGCTCTATGACAAAATCCTTGATGCTCCTAGACCAGAGTTTTCTGTTCCTCCTCCTAAATCAAACAAAGACTCTCATGCCGGCAATGGCGTGATAGGTACGATGAGCCCGAAAACCGCAAAGGCTACATCTAAGAAATCCCGCACGGTTTCCGGTTAAAATGCAAATGAAGAGCTTCTTGCCTTGGAGGTTAATTCCATGTCAACCGACAAGGGCAAAGAACCAAAGCAACTAGGGGGAAGAAGAAAGGGAAAAGCAAAAAGAAGAAAAAGGATGATTCGTCTCCTGAAAATCTTCTGTGAACCCTTCTGGAGAAAGGAAACCCAGTCGTCCATGCTTTATATGCGATGAGGATCATTGGACAAAAGGTTGTCCACATAAATCTAAGCATAAGAAGTTATTTAATAATTCAAAAACCTCAGTAGTATTGACTGATCTGTTTCCAAAACCAGGGACCAATTTGGTTGCTAGTGACAATGCTTCCCCATCCCAAGTGCTTATGTTGTCCATTTCGAAACAGCAAAATGATGCTTTGATATCGACAAGGAATAAAGATTACGGGAATCCACAATTGTCAAAAAACAAGGCTACTAATCAACCTAGTAGTTCGACAACAATTTCGACTGAAGTTGTGCCACCCATCATTTCTGAGCTAACGATAAAGCTGCCAAAGGGAGTAGTACAAAAATCGACATTTAATCCTCGTGCCAGAGTAGCACAGAATTATAATATAGTAGAGGACCTGGCCCAATCTCCGTCCGCTATGTCGACACTTGAGGTACTGCAAAATTGCCCCTCCCAGAAGCAGGCTCTATTATTAGCAATAGGTGGGATTGACCCAGTGGATTCCAATCTTGTGACCTTTAATCATAAAGGATATGACTCGTAGCTACCAGCTCAACTCGCTTTCCTTATTCAAGTGAAAGCCCTCAACAAAATTGTTCATCGAACAATTATTGATGAGGGAGCATCTACATGTATTATGTCAATGAGTTGCTGGAAAAATTTAGGCTCACCACCCTTGTCGCGAACGTGGACGACATTAAAAGCATTTGATGGAGGAACATACACTCCATACTAGATTTTAAGTAACTTGCAAGTCAAACTGGGGGGCAAAACAGTAGAGATTGATGTTGAAGTTATCGACGGAAACCTCAATTACAACATCCTACTGGGAAGGCTCTAGATTTATGCTATGGCTACTGTTGTGTCGACATACTTCAGAAAGATTGCATTTCCCTTCCAAGGAGGAATTACAATCGTCGACCAACAAACATTTCTCCCCAACAGTTCACAAGTTATGGGAAGCATTCCGATGATCCACAGAAGCTCTCAATTGCTTCAAAATATCGGAGTAGGCCTACTAAAAGACCCCACATTGATGGGTACTTTTTCCCTACTGCCTCCAAACAATCTGGCGGAAGTGGCCACGGTGGGAACCTGCTATATGGTGTCTTCCATTCAGAAGATGTCCGAACACGATGTTAGCATGGATCATCGCCAGGTTTTTCCTCCACGCCCAATAGAAATATTGTAGCAATCAATGTTTTCGGCATGGGAGGCAAACCCAAATCAACGCTCATCAAGCGTTTGGATAGATATGTCTAAGGAATATGATACCTCTTCATATCCTTGGTTGCATGTACATTCTACAGACAAAGGAATTGTTCAGTCAATGATGATTGACGGGGCACCATGGGAAGATTACCACCATCGTTCTCATCTTCCAGATTACAAAGAAGATTGTTCCATCGACCTTGATCATCCTTCAGTTTTTGATTTCCTATCAAATACTGTAAACACGATGGATTCTGAGCGAAACTTGTCCAATATTGAAGAGACTATTGCCATCAATATCTCGACCAAACCAAATGTTGTAGAGAATATTCATGTCGACAAATCTTGTTCTTATTCAGAAATGGAATTACATTACGCTGTCTTTCACGAGTTCAGAGATGTCTTTGCATGGTCATATGAAGAAATGCTGGGCATTGACTAGAGCATAGTTGAACATGAAATCAAGATGTATCCAGATGTCAAACCAGTACGACAACGGCTTCGACAGGTGCACCCAAAGAAAGTCGCTACCATCAAGGCAGAAGTTGAAAAACTTCTTCATGCTGGTTTCATTTACCTGGTTCCTCTAACCGATTGGGTATCGAATATTGTTCCTGTAATGAAAAAGCAAGGAACGATTAGAGTGTGCATTGATTATAGGGATATAAATCAAGCTTGTCCAAAAGACAACTACCCTACACCCTTAATTGACCAGATAATTGATGAATGCACCAGATGTGAAATCTTTTCATTTATGGATGGATTTTATGGGTATAATGAAATAAATATCCGCCCACAGGACCAGTCAAAGACTGCATTTATTTATCCGTGGGGCACATTCACATACTGCAATCTACCTTTTGGTTTAAAGAATGCAGGGGAAACATTTCAAGGGGCAATGAATTATGCCTTCCATGACATCAAAAACATCGTTCAACCATATCTCGACGATCTTCTGGCTCATTCGCGAAAGCGGACCGATCATCCGCAGCATTTGAGAGCGATATTTCTACATTGCCGACACTACAAGATACGACTCAATCCACACAAATGTGTGTTTTGTGTCAGTTCTGGTCATTTACTTGGATTTGTAGTCTCAAAGGACGGGATTCGTCTCGACCCGTGTAAGGTTCAGGCAATCATTGATTTGCCTCCACCTTCAAATTTGCTTCAGATTCAGAAACTCCAAGGGAAAGCAAAATTTCTGAGGAGGTTCATTCCAAATTACGCCGAACTTGCTAAAGGTTATACATGTCTGTTGAAAAAAGAAGTACCCTTCAATTGGGATCAGGTTTCACAAGCTTCCTTTGATGCTCTAAAGGAATCCCTAGTAAAAGCATCATTAATGTATGCCCCTGATTATCAAAAAGACTTTAACCTGTATATGGCTGTAGCAGATACAACCATTTCAATGGTTTTAGTTCAAGAAGACAATGGAATTGAACATCCTATCTATTATTTAAGTCGAAACTTAAATGATATGGAAAGCAAGTACTCCTATGTTGAAAAGCTAGCTCTCGCAGTTGTTCAAGCGATACAGAGATTTCGACACTATGTCCTCTTTCGAAAAACTACCATTTTGTCAGATTGCAACCCCATGACTTATATCTTGTCGTGACAGTTGCTTGGGGGCAAACATTCAAAATGGATAGCGATTTTGCAAGAGTTTGATCTGGAATTCGTAAAATCCAAATCGAAGAAAGCCCTGGTTTTCGCAGAGTTACTATGTGACTTCCCATTGTCGTACAACGATTCAACATCCAAAGCAACAATCGTGGATGAATCTTTGTTTCTGATATCTTCAAGCGATTCATGGTATGGAGATATAATCATCTATCTCCAGACCCAAACATATAGGTCTAATACCTTATGCTTAGAGCAATGAAGTACTCGATACCAAGCAAAAGACTACATGATCATCGGTGATACACTTTACCGTCGTGGTATCAATATAGTTCTGCAGAGGTGCCTCACTCATGGGGAGGCCGAAAAAGTCTTGAATGGTTGTCATTCAGGCACGTGTGGGGGGCATCAATCTGGTTACGCTACAGCACAAAAGATTTTACGAGCAAGATAATTCTAGCCAACAACGTTCAAGGATTGCATAACCGCAGTCAGAAGTTGCCATGCTTTTCAAATCTTCGATCGCAAAACCAGAATATGACCCGCACCTCTGTAGCCGGTGGTTGCTATTGGGCCAAGGCGATGCCTACATTAAACAACAATGGTGAAACAACTACTCTTTTCTTTTTCAATCATGTTGTTATCACTGAAGAAAAAATGTTTTAAATCCTGAACATTCATTTTTTTTTTAAATTTCTCAAAGGGTTCCTGTGGATGGAAGTCCCGTGTTTATTCTATATCAGAGCTGGATTGAGATTAAAAACACAGTGCATACTTTTGTCATAGGAGACCGAACGCACTCTCAAACAAAGGATATCTATGCAATGTTAGAGAAGTTGTCTAGGGATGCAGGATATGTGCCTGTAAAGGACACTATGTTGTATGATGTGGAAGACTAGAAGAACTAGTACACTCTTTGGTACTTTAATAAGAATTTAGTTATTGCTCTCAACCTTATCACTACAGCTGGGACAACATGTGGCTCGCTAATAACAAAGATGTCATGATGTCTACATATTTCAAGCTTGGAATGTTGGAAGAGAAATATTTCGGGGAATATCATGCTTTCTGATCATATAAGAATGAAATACTCCCTGGAAATGTTTGTCGTGTTGGATGAAACCAGCAAGAAGAAAGTCAATGGGAGTTATTGTTAAGTCAAATGCAGGAAAGAACACATTGCTGGTGAAGGGTGCAGTTGAGAGTCTGCTAGAGAGAAGCTCCAAGATTCAGCTATCAGATGGAACAATTGTTCAATTAGATGTGGATTTTCGACAGAGCATACTGCAAAAAAAAACTCAAAGGGATGACTTCAGGAGCTTTACGATGTTTAGGTTTTGCATATAAAGAAGAACTTAATGAATTCTCTACATATGATGGAGAGGAACATCCTGCCCACAAGCTTTTGCTTGATCATGATAATTACTCATCAATTGAAAGTGATTTGATCTTTGTTGGTTTTGTAGGAATAAGGGACCCTCCATGTGCAGAGGTCCATAGAGCAATTAGTGATTGCAGAGAAGCTGGAATTCGTGTGTTGGTTATTACAGGCGATGAAAAGAATACAACAGAAGCCATATGTCATGAGATTGGGATTTTTGAGCCAGAAGTTAATCTTCAGGACACAAGCTTCATAGGAAGAGAGTTTATGGCTCTTCCTGATGCCAAACGTCGAGAAATTTTAAGAGGACATAGTTGCGTGTTTTCCAGAGCTAAACCTAAGCATAAGCAAGAAATAGTTCGAATGTTGAAGGATGATGGGGAAGTAGTTGCAATGACAGGTGACGGTGTAAATGATGCTCCAGCTTTGAAGTTAGCTGACATAGGTATTGCTATGGGAATTACTGGAACAGAGGTGGCAAAGGAGGCAACTGATATGGTTTTAGCAGATGACAATTTCAGTTCAATAGTTGCAGCTGTTGCAGAGGGCCATTCCATATACAACAACATGAAGGCCTTTATTCGGTACATGATATCCTCAAATATTGGCGAAGTTGCTTCAATATTTCTAACTGCAGCGCTAGGCATGCCTGAGGGATTGATCCCTGTACAACTTTTATGGGTCAATTTAGTGACTGATGGGCCACCTGCAACAGTTCTAGGTTTCAATTCACCTGATGTAGATATCATGAAAAAGTCCCCTCGAAGGAGTTGTTCCATCTGATTTGGGACAAGCATGTTTGTGATTTATTTTCAGAGGAGTCTTCCTGGTTTCTCTGGTCCATGTGTATCTTCATACCAAACTTCAAGATGCAATTGGTGCAATGGAATACAGGGGTCAAAATCTCTTCACAAGAAATGTGTTGAGAGGGTGTTGTTAGATGCATCCTGCAGCGGCACTGGTATCATTTGGAAAGATGAAAATGTGAAAAGTAAGAAGAGTTCGGTGGATATAACGAAAGGTGCTTTTCTGCAAAAGCAGTTACTTCTTGCAGCAATTGACGTGCCAGATGCAGGCTCAAATCAGGAGGTTATGTAGCATACTCAACTTGCTCAATTACTGTGGCAGAGAATGAGGCAGTTGTGAACTATGCACCTAGCAAGCGTGATGTAAAAGTTGTCCCATGTGGTTTGGACTTCGGTTGACACGGGTTTATACGTTTTAGGGAGCACCGCTTTCACCCATCTTTGGAAAAGATAAGGCGTTTCTATCTGCATGTTCATAGCATGGATGGCTTTTTGTTGCAAAGCTGAAAAAGTGAGCAACATTTTGAGGATTCTGAAGCAGTTTCCTGACGACAGGCAAAAAAGCGATGAAATGAAATCTATGGTGTACCAGGTCAATGCAAGGGAGAAAGATCCTGTTCATGGCTGTTTTGGAATTATTGTGATGCTTCAACCCCAAGTGGAGCGATTGAAGGAAGAGCTGGAGCTGGTGTGGAGCCAAATAATGTTTTTAGACCAGTAGTTTGAGAATAAGGTTGACCCATATATCAATAATCTGCCTGCACAGCAACACCAACAGCAACAACTTCACCCCCTGAGCAATGGCGCTGGAGTTGTGCCTACCTCATGGATAGACCCTTCTTACGGGCACTCCCCTTATGTGGGTTATGATGGCCAGTGTATTTATCACTAGTCTAATTTGAGGCCAAGTAACAATTTGTTGCTTGAATACGAACCAAGACAGGATTTAAGTGACTCCAAAGAAGCCTATGAATCTAGTGCAGAGTCTTCGTTGAAAGAAAGTCAGTGTTTAATGGAGTCTGTCGCAGATCATGAGCAACTCAAGAGTGCGGCAGATCACTGCCCCCACCTTCCAAAATTCTAAGTGCCCAACTAATTTGGCACTGCTTCGGATTTGCTAAAAAGTTTGAGTCACAACATAGAAAAAGAAACGCAGGAGGTATAATTAATAGGATAGTCTCTGACAATTGCATGGCCAGGTAAAGAAGAAAAGTGGAAAGTATAGATTTGGGAGAGAGACTGTGTCGATATATATTCATTATGCGCTAGCGTTTTCTTTTCAGTCCTCGCGAAAGAATATCACAATTTGATTCAAGAGTCTGCAGAGCATATATACATTTCATATCCATCCAATATGACAGGCAAAGGTGGCATCGGTCAGGCTTGTGCTGCATGCAAGTACCAGAGGAGGAAATGTTCTCCAGATTGCCCACTAGATCCTTATTTTCCACCTGATCAACCCAGACAATTTCAAAATTTTGGGTTGAAACTGTGTTTTTGGAATCACACAGCAGTTTCGTAGCACGCTGCGAAACTGCTGAAGCTACACAATCTAATCTTAGTCAACTAGTTTTGAAATACAAGCGGGAATTTTGAAAAAGGTATGTCTACAAGGAATCATCTGAAGCCATCAAATTTCAACAAGATCAAAACAGCTTGCAAGAACTTTTGCCTACACATATGAAAATGGTGGACAGCGTATTAAGGACGTGGCATTTTGTCATATCATAAAAGAATTGAAGCATGCATCAGACAGCTTGAATGCATTTTCCCCTTTTGTTTTCAAAATAGTGGATGACACATCATCAAATCACGTTTCATAACACTGGACAGCACATCACAATGTGGCCACTGTCATATTTTGAGGGATAACAATTTAAAACCGACTCACGAAGATTTGAGGACCATAAAGCCGAGAAGCAAGGATAGGCTCCCAATTTTTCTGGACAGTGGAGAAAGTACAATGTTCAAGGTCAACATGGAGCATTAAACACTCATCTCCGCCAAGCTAAAAGAGAACCAGATGTCAAAGAAAGGAATCATCTTAATTAAGGCCATTATGCATGTAATATGGAGTTAGAGTCATAGTTGATTTAGATCTCTAGAAAAACTCCAGTCAATAGTATGTTGTATTTATTAAAGTAGTTAGAGTTTAAGAGTTGTTAGTAATAGAAGTAGTTTTCGAATTCCCCTCATGCTTGAGGAGGAATCTCGATCAGTTAGAATAAGAGCTCTATATATAGTTGAAACAACAAGGTAATCAGGGTTGGAAATTTTATAACAGAAGTACTGTTTTGGCTTATGTAAAGACCCATTTTCAGTAATATAAGTTGTCTGCTTTTCTTCTCAGGATTCATGAAG
>APFE030243321.1:410887-445602 GCA_000404065.3 Pinus taeda
TTCCCAAGGATGCATATTTTCTAATGAATGGTCCAAAATTCAATGGAGAAGATTTGAGTTTAACTTTGAAGCATATATTAGATTTTTTTTATTTTACAGAGCTTCTTAGAGTTAAACATGAGGATGTTTGCATTATGTTATTTTATGATTCATTTCAAGGGAAATGTAAACGGTGGATTGAAAGCTTTCCTACCAAATCCAATAAGTCATTTGAAGACTTTTGGCTTATGTTTTTGGAGGAATGGATAGATAGATCAGATGCGGTGGCAAAATCTCCTTCAATTCATGGTTTCAAACAATGGAATAATGATCATAGTAATGGAGAAAGAGATGAAAATTTTTCTTTGTCCTTGTCCTCGTATCTAAAATCATTTGAGTGTAAGGCAGCGGATAAGATGAAATTTTTGAATGAAGTTGCTAAGGACATTGAGAAAGACATTGAAGGTCTACAAGGTCAAATTCAATCATATAGTCTTCATGGACATGATCATTCTTTTCAGAAGGTTTCTATGTTAGAACACAAGGAGAGGGTGTTTTTTCCTTTCTCTTTCACGATTGAGGAAGAGGACACTGTTATTGAAGATAAGTTTGCACAGCCAGAAAGTTACAAGAATCATCAAGCTGATCATGTATTATGGGACCCTATAGCTGAATACATGGAAGCGTTTTACTCTCCAATGTTTCAGCTTTTGTATGAAGATCAGAGGCAATTTCAGTGGCAGTGGTCATCACAATATCATAGTGGCTCTGAACTCCGATGCAGTCAAAAAACTCCAATATCAGATAAGACAAATGATTGGCTACATTGGAAATCTCACATTGATTGAGCTGAAAGAAGTTTGAAATGGATAGGGTAGGTAGGTAGGGATATGCAAATAAGCTCAAGGTTGATTGAGCATTTTTTTTAGTAGATGTAGATTCCTTTATCCTACAGTGATCATCAAGCTTAAGCCCGAGGTGAAGGCCCAAGAAGCTTGAAGGGGATGTTTGTCAAGCAAATCCATGTTTGTTATAAAAAGGACAAAGCACTGGACCTACGAGTTCTTAGTGTACCACAAGGGCACACTATCCTAAGTGGAGCCACTGTTATCACTAAAGAAAAAATGTTTTAAATCCTGAACATTCATTTTTTTTTTAAATTTCTCAAAGGGTTCTTGTGGATGGAAGTCTCGTGTTTCTTCTCTATCAGAGCTGGATTGAGATTAAAAACACAGTGCATACTTTTGTCATAGGAGACCGAATGCACTCTCAAACAAAGGATATCTATGCAATGTTAGAGAAGTTGTCTAGGGATGCAGGATATGTGCCTGTAAAGGACACTTTGTTGTATGATGTGGAGGACTAGAAGAACTAGTACACTCTTCGGTACTGTAATAAGAATTTAGTTATTGCTCTCAACCTTATCACTACAGCTGGGACAACATGTGGCTCGCTAATAACAAAGATGTCATGATGTCTACATATTTCAAGCTTGGAATGTTGGAAGAGAAATATTTCGGGGAATATCATGCTTTCTGATCATATAAGAATGAAATACTCCCTGGAAATGTTTGTCATGTTGGATGAAACCAGCAAGAAGCAAGTCAATGGGAGTTATTGTTAAGTCAAATGCAGGAAAGAACACATTGCTGGTGAAGGGTGCAGTTGAGAGTCTGCTAGAGAGAAGCTCCAAGATTCAGCTATCAGATGGAACAGTTGTTCAATTAGATGTGGACTTTCGACAGAGCATACTGCAAAAAAAAACTCAAAGGGATGACTTCAGGAGCTTTACGATGTTTAGGTTTTGCATATAAAGAAGAACTTAATGAATTCTCTACATATGATGGAGAGGAACATCCTGCCCACAAGCTTTTGCTTGATCATGATAATTACTCATCAATTGAAAGTGATTTGATCTTTGTTGGTTTTGTAGGAATAAGGGACCCTCCACGTGCAGAGGTCCATAGAGCAATTAGTGATTGCAGAGAAGCTGGAATTCGTGTGTTGGTTATTACAGGCGATGACAAGAATACAACAGAAGCCATATGTCATGAGATTGGGATTTTTGAGCCAGAAGTTAATCTTCAGGACAGAAGCTTCATAGGAAGAGAGTTTATGGCTCTTCCTGATGCCAAATGTCGAGAAATTTTAAGAGGACGTAGTTGCGTGTTTTCCAGAGCTGAACCTAAGCATAAGCAAGAAATAGTTCGAATGTTGAAGGATGATGGGGAAGTAGTTGCAATGATAGGTGATGGTGTAAATGATGCTCCAGCTTTGAAGTTAGCTGACATAGGTATTGCTATGGGAATTACTGGAACAGAGGTCGCAAAGGAGGCAACTGATATGGTTTTAGCAGATGACAATTTCAGTTCAATAGTTGCAGCTGTTGTAGAGGGCTGTTCCATATACAAAAACATGAAGAACTTTATTCGGTACATGATATCCTCAAATATTGGCGAAGTTGCTTCAATATTTCTAACTGCAGCTCTAGGCATGCCTGAGGGATTGATCCCTGTACAGCTTTTATGGGTCAATTTAGTGACTGATGGGCCACCTGCAACAGCTCTAGGTTTCAATTCACCTGATGTAGATATCATAAAAAATCCCCCTCGAAGGAGTTGTTCCATCTGATTTGGGACAAGCATGTCTGTGATTTATTTTCAGAGGAGTCTTCCTGGTTTCTCTGGTCCATGTGTATCTTCATACCAAAATTCAAGATGCAATTGGTGCAATGGAATACAGGGGTCAAAATCTCTTCACAAGAAATGTGTTGAGAGGGTGTTGTTAGATGCATCCTGCAGCGGCACTGGTATCATTTGGAAAGATGAAAATGTGAAAAGTAAGAAGAGTGCGGTGGATATAACGAAAGGTGCTTTTCTGCAAAAGCAGTTACTTCTTGTACCAATTGACGTGGCGGATGCAGGCTCAAATCAGGAGGTTATGTAGCATACTCAACTTGCCAAATTAATGTGGCAGAGAATGAGGCAGTTGTGAACTATGCACCTAGCAAGCGTGATGTAAAAGTTGTCCCATGTGGTTTGGACTTCGGTCGACACGGGTTTATACGTTTTAGGGAGCACCGCTTTCACCCATCTTTGGAAAAGACAAGGTGTTTCTATCCGCATGTTCATAGCATGGATGGATTTTTGTTGCAAAGCTGAAAAAGTGAGCAACATTTTGAGGATTCTGAAGCAGTTTCCTGACGACGGGCAAAAAAGCGATGAAATGAAATCTATGGTGTACCAAGTAAATGCAAGGGAGAAAGATCCTGTTCATGGATGTTTTGGAATTATTGTGATGCTTCAAACCCAGGTGGAGCGATTGAAAGAAGAGCTGGAACTAGTGTGAAGCCAAATAATGTTTTTAGACCAGCAATTTGAGAATAAGGTTGACCCATATATCAATAATCTACCTGCACAGCAACACCAACAGCAGCAACTTCACCCCCTGAGCAATGGCGCTGGAGTTGTGCCTACCTCATGGATAGACCCTTCTTACGGGCACTCCCCTTACGTGGGTTATGATGGCCAGTGTATTTATCGCTAGTCTAATCTGAGGCCAAGTAACAATTTGTTGCTTGAATACGAACCAAGACAGGATTTAAGCGACTCCAAAGAAGCCTATGAATCTAGTGCAGAGTCTTCGCTGAAAGAAAGTCAGTGTTTAATGGAGTCTATCGCAGATCATGAGCAGCTCAAGAGTGCGGCAGATCACTGCCCCCACCTTCCAAAATTCTAAGCGCCCAACTAATTTGGCACTGCTTCGGATTTGCTAAAAATTTTGAGTCACAGCATAGAAAAAGAAACGCAGGAGGTATAATTAATAGGACAGTCTCTGACAATTGCATGGTCGGGTAAAGAAGAAAAGTGGAAAGTATAGATTTGGGAGAGAGACTGTGTCGATATATATTCATTATGCGCTAGCGTTTTCTTTTCAGTCCTCGCGAAAGAATATCACAGTTTGATTCAAGAGTCTGCAGAGCATATATACATTTCATATCCATCCAATATGACAGGCAAAGGTGGCATCGGTCAGGCTTGTGCTGCATGCAAGTACCAGAGGAGGAAATGTTCTCCAGATTGCCCGCTGGCTCCTTATTTTCCACCTGATCAACCCAGACAATTTCAAAATTTTGGGTTGAAACTGTGTTTTTGGAATCACACAGCAGTTTCGTAGCACGCTGCGAAACTGCTGAAGCTACACAATCTAATCTTAGTCAACCAGTTTTGAAATACAAGCGGGAATTTTGAAAAAGGTATGTCTACAAGGAATCATCTGAAGCCATCAACTTTCAACAAGATGAAGACAGCTTGCAAGAACTTTTGCCTACACATATGAAAACGGTGGACAGCGTATTAAGGACGTGGCATTTTGTCATATCATAAAAGAATTGAAGCATGCATCAGACAGCTTGAATGCATTTTCCCCTTTTGTTTTCAAAATAGTGGATGATACATCATCAAATCAAGTTTCATAACACTGGACAGCACATCACAACGTGGCCACTGTCATATTTTGAGGGATAACAATTTAAAACCGACTCATGAAGATTTGAAGACCATAAAGCCGAGAAGCAAGGATAGGCTCCCAATTTTTCTGGACAGTGGAGAAAGTACAACGTTCAAGGTCAACATGGAGCATTAAACACTCATCTCCGCCAAACTGAAAGAGAACCATATGTCAAAGAAAGGAATCATCTTAATTAAGGCCATTATGCATGTAATATGGAGTTAGAGTCATAGTTGATTTAGATCTCTAGAAAAACTCCAGTCAATAGTATGTTGTATTTATTAAAGTAGTTAGAGTTTAAGAGTTGTTAGTAATAGAAGTAGTTTTCGAATTCCCCTCATGCTTGAGGAGGAATCTCGATCAGTTAGAATAAGAGCTCTATATATAGCTGAAACAACAAGGTAATCAGGGTTGGAAATTTTATAACAGAAGTACTGTTTTGGCTTATGTAAAGACCCATTTTCAGTAATATAAGTTGCCTGCTTTTCTTCTCAGGATTCATGAAGGATTTCCATGTTCAGAATGTGTGATTTGTTCTTTCCTTAATGTCTTTTACAGTTGCATAGATGTGTAATCACTTAGAATTCACTGATTGTGCTCTGATTTCCTGTATGCATTTATGAACTGTTGTTTTATATGAGTTGTGTTTTAAACATCTAAATGTTAAGTGCCCTGAGTCTATGTAAAGGCAGTGTCATTGTTTACTGAAGTATGATTGACTCCATAGGCCCAATGGAAACTTATGTAATGTGTATCCAGCCTTCATATTTTTTAATGTTATTCCACAAGAGTTAGCCATCTTATTATTAGTCAAAATCAATAACCCTTTGAGAGAGCCCTCTCAGGCTAAGGAGGCTAAACCTTAGTCAAAAGATTGGTTTGAAATAGTTACTTAGAGTCAACCTGACCGCATCCTATTAGGATCTGATTTTGAGATAACACATGTAGTCTCCGGATTCGGTTTTCCACAAGCTATAGTCATAGACCATGGAGCGCATTTTCGCAATCACATGATGATTGAGTTGGCTGCCAAATTAGGACTATCCCACGACAGCTCTACTCCGTATTATCCACAAGCTAACGGGCAAGTTGGGGCAACCAACAAAGTCCTGAGGTGCATGCTGCAAAGGATGATTGGAGTCCATAAACGGAGTTGGCACCTAACCCTGTACTCAGCCTTGTGGGCATACCAGACATCGGTGAGAAATGTGACCAGGTTTACACCCTTTCAGTTGGTGTATGGCCTGGAATCAATCCTACCAGTTCAGTGCGAAATCTCGTCCCTCAAACTCGCAGTCGATCTTCTCCCCGGAACTTCAGAAGAGGAGGCTCGTTTCTTGGAATTAATCCAACTGGATGAAACCCGTCATGATTCCACCTTGGCTAACAAAGCCCATAAGAAATGAGTCAAGGCATAGTTTGACAAGAATGTCAAACCCCGTGTCTTCTCAGAAGGTGACCTGGTCTTACTTTACGACCAAGAGTTCGATAAGTTGCGAGCAAGTAAGTTCCAGTCTTTATGGATGGGCCCCTATATTGTTAAGCATGTATTAGCAAAAGAAGCCTACGATTTAGTGGATTATGACGAAATTCCACTGCCACAACCCCAAAACGGGTTGTACCTTAAGCGTTACTATGCTTGACCCAGTGTAGTGACCTCTTCATATGCTTTTGTTACATTTTTGTTTTCGTTAAGAGTAATCGTTTTGGTTAGGTAATCCAATTTTGCATTTGTTGTAGATGTCAAACCTATTGGAATCATTTGTTGGATATGCCGACGGAGCGAGTTAGTTCGTGAAACCTATCTTTTGCATCCTGGGCCATCTTTGATGAAAGCGACGAGTTAGTGAGTTTCAGAGGGGTATGTATTGGTCAATCAACGAACAACATCGCTGAATATAGCGCGTTGATATAGCTCCTCTCTGATGCCATCGTGTGTGGCATATGCCAACTTGTCGTCAGGCTAGACTCACAGCTCGTCATTCTACAGCTCACCGGCATCTATTCCAAGTGGAATCCAGCTATCTATCACATGTTCCTAAGGGTCAAGATTTTGGAAAGCCAGTTCGATTCTATCCAATATCAACATATTTCCAGAAACTTAAACACATTAACGAATTCATTAGAAAATTGTGTTAGATAGACATTTGTGACATTTATAAAAGAAAAACATTTCATCAATATTTGCATCAGGATCATATAACTTAACCAAAATAAAGTTTCGAAAATAAAAAAATATATATAACTGTTTATGGTTTACACATAGTGTTCTGTGTCCAAGACACAATCGATCAAATGACCGAAAGACTCAAAATGCTAGGGGGCACCCTAGTCTAATGGTGTTGGTGATAACAAGTCACTGCCTGTGCAATCATGCGTAAAAGCCTAATCCATTGACTTGGCACGCTAGTAGTATGTCTTTATAATCTCAGAGGTAGCTCGTCAGTCCTCACATCTGGGATACCAAGGGTGAGACCCTCGATTTGATCCTGTAATGCTGCAAAAGTCTCGGCCACATACAGGTCGTGAAGGACAGCCCTCCCTATAGCCTCACCTGTTGGAGTGACAACTGGTGCTCTCAGGCGCACTGCTGGTCGCATCGGTCCGATATCTGCATGAGCACATGAGTTTTGATTAGTCTTGATAAAAGAAAGCACAAGAACATTATAAAAGCAATAAACAGGGATATGGTAAGAGATTTTACCTATAACACTCCACTACTCACTAGCCGGTAGCGCCAAATCTAGGTCACCCCGGAAATCCATACCAGCATATGGACACTCAGCAAAAACCATCTCCTGACGGTAAAACCACTCAAAGAAGGCATCAGAGAAAGAAACCTGCGGTTGACCAGCATGTCGGGCCATAAGGTCAACCCATCTCTGCATCCGTGGCTCAGTCGGTGGTGGAAAACCAAGTGAAATGTACTGTGGCTGCATCAGTGGGATCTTCTCCAAGGCGAAAGTGGTCAAAATAGAACCATAGCCAAAGTTCTTGGATCATCCGTTTTTCACCTTGGTAAGTTATTCTTTTATCACCGAAAGTACTGCATCACACCAGTTGAACACCTTTGGTTCGAGGCATTCGAAGGCATACTGCATATAGGGCCTGTTGGCCAAGTGAAGAGCTGCGCTACCAGCCAATCTAGCAAAGGTGAATAGAATAGTCCTCAAGGACCGGTCAGTGACATCTCGGATATTGATCTTGTCGTCCCTGCTCGATTGAGATCCTTCTCTACAGTATCAGTGAATATAATCCCTCACGGATTCGCCCCATGGCGAAACCTGATAGTGAGAGAGGGGCACCATGCCTCAATAAACCGGTCAAAAAGTAGATGTCCACAATGGTTAAGGGGATGGATTTGCCTCTGATCTGGAACACTTGGTTGGTAGGATCCCATGCATCAAGGAAATATTGCAACAAGTTGATTTGTTGCCTCATGCTAGATATGCGGAAGAACTTGAGCAAACCACAGTTCCGCAATGTAGTTACCATACCTAGATCATTGTTATGAAACCAGCGCAAGAAAAGATAGAAAAGATATATCAACGCCTTAAAATTCAGCCTCTTCGAGGGAACAACCTCCTTTACATTACATAAATGAACAATTCTTTGATGATTCAAATGACAAAACCTCCTTTCTATATATAGGAGTCTAAGGAGTCACAATATAACCCAGCCAGCGTAACAATAATAATATAAAGCCACAAAAATAACAATAGAGGGATTCTATGGGGCACAATAATAACAATATGGGGACAATAGGGGCACAAAAATATTAATAAGGGGTACAACTTTAATAGTAATGGGGTAATCACTTGTATTATAGGGACCCAACAAACTCTATCTACCTTGTTCTTTCCCTTGCTACCTCTTTCAAATGGGATGTCCATCAAATGGATGTTAAATCTACCTTCTTCCATGGGGACTTGCATAAAGAAATCTATATGGAACAACCTCTTAGCTTTATATAAACAGACTCCAACCTTGTATGTCAGCTTAAGAAATCCCTTTATGGTCTCAAGCAAGCCCCTCAGGCTTGGTATGCCAAAATGGATAGTTTTCTTTTAGATATTGGCGTTTTTAGTTGTCATTTGGACAATATTGTCTACACCAAGAAAGTGGGTAAGTCTCTTACCATTCTTGTTCTTTATTTTGATGATCTTATCCTTACTGGTAGTGATCCCAACCTTATAAACCATGTGAAGTCCAACCTTAAAAAGTAGTTTGAAATGACAGACTTAGGACACTTGCATTATTTTCTTGGTCTTCAAGTCTTGCAATCCAAGGAAGGTATTTCCATTTCCCAATCCAAGTATTCTTGTGATGTTCTACGCCACTTTCACATGGAAGACTATAAGCGATCCCCTTCTCCCTTTCAGTCTGGAGCCAAAATTTCAGTTGCTTGTACTTCCCTTGAAGTTGGTGCTACCTTATACCATCATCTTGTAGGAAAACGTTTGTATCTTACCCATACCCATCCTAAACTTTCCTTTGTTGTTGGCCTTATTGCTCGAATTATGCAAAACCCACATGAAAGTCATTAGAAAGAAGATAAAAGAGTAATTCATTATGTTCAAGGTATAATTCAATTTGAGATTCATTATAGTGCAGAAGCATTTCCTCTATTGGTTGGTTTCATTGATTCTGATTGGGCTGGTGACCCTGATGATCGGAAGTCTACTGCAAGTTATGTCTTCACTCTTGGTTGTGGACCTCTTATGTGGGCTTGCAAGAAACAAAGTTCCATTTCTCTTTCTTCAGCGAAAGTATCATGGCATCGTAGAATCTAGTTAGGAAGCCCTATGGCTTCATTAGATCCTATTAGAGTTTGGCTTTCAGCAGCAACATCTTACTACACTTTGGTGTGATAATCAAAGTTCCATTGAACTATTCAAAGATCCAATCCAACATTAGTGCGGAAAACACATTGAACTACACATGCACTTCATCGGAAAGCTCATTCATGATCATGTACTTGAAGTGCAATATTGTTCAACCAACGATCAAGTTGCAGACATCTTTACAAAGGCTCTCATAGAGGCGAAGTTTACTAAACTTCAATTTATGGTTGGAGTTCAGGATGTTTGTTGAGGGATTTTATCCCCTAAGGCTCTTGGGTGGAACCCTAGCAGACTGAAAGTTGTCTAAATCAAGAAACATGAACACACACAGCCATTATGCTAGAAAAAGCTATTTCTAAAGTAAGAAGGGCGTACCTCAGGTCCTACGTTCGGGTAGTTCCTCAAGGGTCCAAACCCTTCTTCGCGTCCCTTCCGCTCCTTTGCCCTGCAAAACCAACAATTCCAAAGAATGCAGCAGTATATGGACAAAGATTTATATGAAAATCATCTTTATGTTATACAAGAAAGGAGTTAGTTATACACTTTTAGACATCCATTCATACATGAAATTCAAACATGAACATCATTAACATAAAGAAAGAAGCATATCGGGAACAAGACGTGTTTCTTTATTAGACAAATAGAATAGTACAAAAAAGAGCAATATCACCTGAACCACTTATGCAGACTCAAAGCTCAGCCTCCTTCTGGATCCGTCCCGCCTCAAGCCTCTAGTAGGTCTCCTTCCAATACTCACTCCAAGTTGTCATAACTAAGGGATGAACATCAAATCACAAGGAAACAAGGGTTTCTTGTACAAAATGGGGGAAGTGCAGAAGGCACAAGGGTCTTCAGACCTGATCAGGGGGAAATCTCAGTATAATAACCTTTCTATATCTTCTCTCCTCCCTTAGGCCTTTCCTTTGGTGTCTTTTTATACCAATTCCAAAGTAGTTTTTTAGTTAGGAATTGGTTGGGGACAGTTGAGGCCACGGGCACTAACAAGTGATCAGCAGGTAAAACCCGCGATCTCCGCCTGAAAATAAGGAGTTTTATATATTTTTAATTGTTTTAATACATATACGCGGGTTGGGTATGTATGAACCCGCGTATACACACGTTTAACTCAGGGCAATGTCGCGTACAGGGAATAAAACACTATTTTTTAGATTTTGGACCAGGTCTGGAAGGAGGGGCTGCCCTAGGCCATGGGTGTAGCATCACAAACCATAATGGTGAGATTTGGAGCTATAACAACAGTGTTAGGGATATCCTCCTTAACTCGTCCATCCTTTTGGCACCTCAAGCTAAATTTTTCCCATAGGCAGTTTGCCAATGGGCAGGAGTTTATGAGATGCTCAATGGTTTCTTCTGCCTGTTTGTAGTTGGGACACATATAAGGCCCATGAAAGCTTCTTTTCTGAAGGTTGTTCCAAATGAGGATTTTATTGTGGCATAGAAGCCAGAGAAAAGTGGATACTTTTGGCCAAATGAAGGTTCCTCTCGCCTCATAACCCCATCTAATTATATCCTTCTTGTCAGAATAGCATATTTTCCTGTTTGAAAGTTCTGTTTCCAGATTTTTCTTGATGAGCTGTGTGCCTTGCCTGATGATGTGGTCCGAGCTTACCCATTGCCTATATCATTATGTGTGGGTAGGCCTCCAGTGTTGGTTTACCTTTACCATCAGTTTCCCTTCCCAGTCCTGTGTTTGGTGGAGTTTGATCAAGTCCTTCAGCTTGGGTCTTTGCTGCCAAGAGTCTTCCCAGAACCGTGCATTATTAGCATTCCTAATTTCCTAGAAACTGTGTTGTTGAATTAAATCCTTGTGTTGTTTAGCTATATTCCAAATTAGGGAGCCTGGGCCAACTTCTGTGAGTCGGATTAAGTCCTCCACTAGTCGATTATTGGCATATTTTGTGGTCCATAGGATAGCCCAGGGAGTATGTGGTTCCGAGATCCATTTCCACCAAATGCATGCTCCCATGACCGCATTACTATGTTGAGGATCATTTCTACCAAAGCCCATTTTCACTTTTGTCTTGTGCTTCCCCACAAAAAGGCTCTTTATAGATGTTTAATTTCTTTTAGGACTAATTTAGGCGCTGCTAGAACTGAGAAAAGGTAGAGCGGCATGGATTGCAGCATGGCTTTGATTAAGACTAGATAACTTGCCATGTTTAGAGCTCTATAAGTCTAGGAAGAGAGACGGGCTTCCAATTTTTCCAAGAGAAATTGCCAAGATGTGTGCTTTAAAGCAGTATCCGTCATTGGGGTGCCCAGGTATTTGGAGGGGAGAGTAGCTACCGTAAAGCCCATGATCTGAGAAATTGAGGATTGGGTTATAGCAGGGTTATGAAAGAAAAATATTTGGGATTTAGTATTGTTAATGCAAGCTCCAGAGGCATCCGAGAATTTAGACAAAATGGTTTTTAATTCAAGGGTTTCCTAGACCGAGGGATGGTCAAACAGCACGTTATCATCCACGAATTGTTGGTGGGGGAAAGAAGGGGTGTTGGGAAAGGAGAGTCCTCTTAGTTGCTGGGTGTGAAGAGCTTCTTTGATGCTTCTTCCCAGTCCTTTCGCCATTATGACGAATAGAAAAGGGGAGAGGGGATCTCCTTGTCGGATTCCTCTAGAGGGGTGAAAGGGGGTGGAAGGGATCTCGTTGATCAAAATGGAAAAGAAGGTAGACGTTATAAGACTCAGGACCCA
Organism: Pinus taeda; assembly: GCA_000404065.3. Classification (NCBI taxonomy): domain Eukaryota; kingdom Viridiplantae; phylum Streptophyta; class Pinopsida; order Pinales; family Pinaceae; genus Pinus; species Pinus taeda. The sequence continues at coordinate 422,935 of APFE030243321.1, forward strand.
TCTGACCCAAAGGGGGGAGAAGCCAAAGGCTATCAGCATTTTTTGAATATAATTCTAGCTTAAACTATCAAAAGCTTTAGAGAGATCGATTTTTAGGAGCATACCTGCTTTGTTGGACTGCTTTAAGGAGTGAATAATCTCGTGAGTGAGAATGATACCATCCATGATTTGTCGTCCTTCCACATAGCCTGTTTCTTGGGCGATATGGGTAATGGAAGTAATGGTTTTACTCTTGAAGCAATAACTTTGGAGATGATTTTGTATATGACATTACATAGAGCTATAGGCTGGAATTTGTCCAGAGTCTGAGAATGTTCTTCCTTGGGAATGAGATCTATGATGGTTGCGTTCAAAGAGGGAAGAATCCATCTATTAGTCCTGGACCCCTCAACGACTTGCCAGATCTCCTCTTTGATTAGATCCCAGAAGCTGTGGAAGAAATTGGATGTGAAACCATATGGACTAGGCGCTTTTCCTTCTTTGAGTTGTCACATGGCTTTCTCCACTTCCTGTAAAGATATTGGCTTGAGGAGGAGCTTATTGTGTTCCTCTGTTATGATCTTTGGGACATTCTTGGTAATTTTCTCAATAGCCTGCAGTCTATCTATCTGAGGTTCTTGGTGTACCTATTTGAAATGAGTAAGAAACTCTTGTTCTACATCCTCATGTTTTTCCAGCCATTCCCCTTGCAGATTTTGGATATAGGTGATGTTGTTATGCATTCTTCTTTGGATAGTAGTGCGATGGAAGAACTTTGTGTTTCTTTCGCCCTCTTTAAGCCATCTAACTCTTGATTTTTGTTTCCAAAGTATTTCTTCTTGCTTTGCTCTTTCTGATATTTTTGTTTGTCGGTGTTTTTCCTGCTCTAAGAGTACTTCAGATCTTCCTTCCGTGATGATCTTCTACTGTAGTTTTTTCATTTCTTGATCTAGAACACTTTGTGCGTGGAAAATATTACCAAAGGTAAGCTGATTCCATTGTTTGATGTTGTTCTTGAGATTTTTGAGTTTTTGCTGGAATTGATACATTTTTGTGCCATCCAGGGGTTTGAAGTTTTTCCATACCGCATTAATCAGGTTGTTAAAGTGTGGATGTGTTATCCAGAAAAATTCAAAGTGGAAAGGCCTTCGTGTGGTGTTTCCCGACCTTTTCCATTGAAGCACAATAGGCCAGTGATCTGATCCTGAGAGTGGTAAGATCAAGGCCGAGAAGTCCCCTCCAATATGGATTGCATTGTCAGATAGCAGGAATTGATCCAATCGAGAGGCGATTTGATGTGCACCTACTTGTTTGTTATTCCATGTGTATATTCCATTTTTGAATGACATATCTATGAGCCAGTTGTCTCATATGAAGTTTTTGAAGTGAAAGCTTTCATTATCCAGTTTGGCCCTTCCTCCTCTTTTTTCTTCCAGCTTTGTAATCATATTAAAATCTCCTCCTGTGATCCAGATTGGATGCATTCTTTTAGATTTGATCAAAGCTAAAGTATTCAATATGTCTATTTTATTCATTGCTTCCTGGGGGAAGTAGACATTGGTTAGGTGACCATGCACATTTGTCCCTATAATATGGAAGGTTGCTTGAATGAAATGCTTACTCGCATGAATGTTAGTAAGTGTGATAGCTCGCTCATCCCAGACTATTTCTAGTCCTCCTAATGCACCTGAGGCATCCACTGATACCACTTTGCTGCTTGGCCTTGTTTTTGCAAGTGTCTAATCCAGTGTTGTAGATTTGCATTTGGTTTCTTGCGTGAAGAAAACTTGGGGTTTCTCCTGTTGAATCATGTTTTTTATCATTCTGTATTTCCCAGGGCCGTTGAGCCCTCTAATGTTCCATGAAATGAGCTTCATGATGCATTGTTAGGTAGGGGATTGTAGTACTTTGTAAGCTTGGAATATCTTCCTGATTCCACCAGCATTTCCCCAATGCAGATGGTTCTTTGAAGATCTCTTTTCCTTCCTCTTTTTTTATTGTCCTTAGAAATGTTTTTACCATCCCATTGACTCCCATGTTGGATGCCTAGAGATCTTTGCTGTTGTGCTCTGGAGAGGATGACTTCTAAGTTTTCCAGCTGCCTTTCTGGGATCTTGTCATATTATTTTTTCTTGCAAGCTTGTTCTAATCCCAGTATGTCCAGATCTCCAATGTCGAAGCTCTTCGGCTCCTCTTCCATGTGCTGGGCATCACCTCGTTCCACTGTTGTTTCTGCTACAGTCATAGTTTCCTGTTGCATGCTATCAACATCCATGCCCTGAGTATTCCATTTCGGGGAACAACTAAGAAAGGCAGAGTTGAGATCTGTAGATAACACAGACTTTTGGGCCTTCTTTGAGCTCGAGGGAGTGGAATGAGGAGTCATCTTGGGGATTTCCTACAAATGGTTAGGGTTATCAGAGTTATTTAGTTCTGGCTAATTCAGGGTCTCAAAGCTATTGCTGGTGGATGGCATGGAGGCATTGGCAACAGGTTTTTTAAGGAATGAAGAGGGTTTTTTGTTTGACGGTTGGTGACTTTGGTAAACCCATCAGAGTCAGGTTTGTCCGGAGTGGAAGAGGTTGAGGTTTTCAGATTTGAAGGGCAGTCACGAAATAGATGGCCAAGGGCATGGCATTTCCTGCATCGGAATGGAACATACTCATAATCTGTTGATTGTATCCATTCAAAATCATCATGGTATAAACCTACCGCATCTGGGAGAGCTTTGCTGAGGTGCATATAGACACATATTTGGGCATAGAAGGTATATCGCCTGAGTTTCATTTCCTCCACGATTTTAATGAATTCCCCTAGACCGTTCCCGATATCTTGCAATGAGTCTTCATCCAAGTACTCCAAAGGGATGGAATAAAGGTGGATCCAAACTGGTGCCCAGCTTAAATCTTCTTTGTCCGGGTTGAATCATTCAATCTAGTCTCCCGGATATAGGCCTGCTGCGTTGAAAAAGTAAGGTCCTCCATCAAGAACTCTATTTCGGTCTTCTATATAGTTGAAGATCACAATAAAGAAGCCTTTAGGCCCTAACTGCAGGGTAATGTGCCCTTTTGGTTTCCACTTGGTTTCTATCCAACCATTTAGAGCTTTTTCTGTGGGCCAAAAACCTATAAATTTTCCAATCAACGCGTGATCCTTCATGTATTGGATTTGAGTGTTAATCTAGTGACTTGGGAGCTCAATCTTTGGTCTTTCGGCTGCAAAAGGCTTACAAGTTGCTGACATTGCTTTGGGAGCTTCATTTCTGGTCGTATTGTCTGGCCAAGTTTTGAGCTTTGTTCCCACATCTTCCTGGTGTTCCTTCCTGACATCTTATGTATGCATCAGAATGTTTTCAGCATCATTGGGGGGAGGTGCCATATCCTCCCCTTGGGGGGGTTCCATTTCTTGCGTACAATTCCTTGTCGTATAGTGTTTGTCTTGTTACTAGAGAGTGATGATAGAATGTCGTGGTCTATGCAGGTCTGCCATTTGCAGGTCTGACCCAAACCCTAGTCATCCATGGTCGCTTCTCTCACTCCTTGACCAGTCTTTATTTTCAATGTAACACTTGATATTTTATATACAGATGAAAATATGGGATGATATTCTTACACTCACTGTGCAAGAAACATCCACTAAAAGGTTATTTTCATCCCACTTTACCTGGTTTAAGGTGGAGGGTTTGTCTCAAAATGTTGATCATGTTTCACTAATTCCATTCTCCAGAGTTGAGTAATTTGTGAATGGAGAGTGTTCTAGTGTTGAATATCCTAGAAGGTTTCATGTTGAAGAAAGATGGAAAAAGAAAAAGGTAGTTCATATTTGCCAAATGTTGATGGCTATCTAGAATATATATTTTAAGTTTATCTTTTAAATTTCATTGCATCATTAGTAATATTTTTTATGATAATGATGGAAATGCATTTCATGCATGTGGCTTTGATTAGCACATGTATTTCTTTTTAAATGCATAGATATTGGTGTTATTATGTTCCCAATGACCACATGAAGATTGGAACCTTAGAAATTTTATTAAACCATCAAATAAAAAATGTGTTGGGTGACTTAACACATTTCTTTAAAGGGTGATAGCTCAATGGAAGAGCACTTGTCTTGCATGCAGGATCTTGGTGGTTCAATTCCATCATGCCCTAACATGAATTAATCACTAAAGAAACAAAAATATTCACATTCTATATTTTGTTTCTAAAGAGAATTTTTCATTGTCTCCAGAGAGACAATAACTAGGATTAAAGACATATTGTCTCTGTAGAAACAATATGTTTCAAAATGTACCTATAGTCTCTTGAGAGGAAAAAATGAATTTTCTTTTAAGAGCCAATAATACTTGTATTCTATATTGTCTTTATACAGACAATTTATTGAGACACTCGCTTAAAGACAATAATTAAGACATTTCACAAGTTTTTTTTTGTCTCAAGTTAAGACACTTTACTAAAAAATTATCTTAAATAGTGTCTTAAAACCCCCCTTTACATAGTAGTGAGTACTTTGTTGATTGATATCTCATCAAAGTCAATATTCAATGAATAGACTTCATAGGCATGGTCATTTTTGTTAATAATTCGACAATGACATATTTATTAATTGTACAAAATTGGTATATCTGCATTGTTGTAGTAAACAATATAATTAGCACAACCACATTAGTAAATGTGTTTGATATACACTAATTAGTGTCATTTTCATAGGCCCATTGGTGTACAAAAGGTGGAAACTAGCACAACCACATTAGTAAATGTGGTTGAAATATACCAACTGGTGTCATTTTCATATGACTATTGGTGTACAAAAGGTGTAAAATGCATTCGAGTATATTAACCACATTTACTAATGTGGTTGTGCTATTTGACTAGTGGTGTGAGTGGGGAATATTAGTAGACAATGGTTGACCATGATTTCCCATGTTTGATCATGCTCAAGGATGGTTTACCATTGATGACTCTCGTTGGGCATGATGACTATGGTTTGACCATGTTGACCATGGGTGAACATGGTTTGAAACATTTGGCCATGGTTGACTATATTTTTCTATTATGGTTTCCCATGTTAAGAATAGATGACCATAATTAACCATATTTTTCTATCATAGATTATGGTTTCCTATGTAGAGAATAGATGACAATAGTTGACCATGTTCAACTATGGAAACCCTCCTCAATCATATTTGACTTTATTTGACCATGTTTGACTATTATATTGTTTGGTGGCAAACATAACCATGGAAACCATATCATTTAACTCATGAAACACAAATTATTATCTTGTTTGGTGGCAAACATAACCATGGAAACCATATCATCTAACTCATCCACCCTAACAGCTCATCCAATAACTATTTGTGGATAATAAGAGAAATTTTGAGGTCTAAAATGGGCCTTACAACAAAAATGTACAACCAAAATCAACTTTATAAGAACCAACATAATTCAATATGATGATGTCAATAATCGGGGATGATTCACCATTTTTGGAGTAAAAAATTAAAAATATTAAGAAATAGAAAAATAACAAAGCTACTTTTTCAACTAGTATTTTCCACTTATCTTCCTATGAATTTAGTCAAATTTTGAGTGGGAGTACTCTTTGGATGCAAAATTTAATTCCCCATCCAAGGACTACACATGTTGCATACTTTCATTACAATATATATTTAATTGACAATACAATCATGAATAAGTATATAAACGCAAGCTTAAACTTGAATTATATAGGTAATCAACATAACAACTCAAATAATAACATGGAATTCTTAAAATGATATATTATTACCAAAGTATTTCTTATTCATTAATTAATTATCACTACCTTAAACATTTATGTTAAAGTAATTGTGTTATGAACAAAAGACATAGAATCCTTCGTTAATTCTAAAATTTTAAGAATGTCGTAATTGATAATAAAAGTAAATTTGTACATTAATAATATTGTTCTCAAGTTAAATACAAAATTAGAAAAAGGAAAAAAGAATATAATTGGCATTATTCATTATGGGCCATGAATAAGTCAGGGTTATGTGTCTTGGCAATCAATAAATCCAATGTTATAGCCCAATTAATGTGAGGGGGAAATATATGCAAACCATTAGATTTATTTAAGTACAGTATCCAATGGATGACATATACTGCCCTGGGCATTAATGGGGATATAACATTGGATTTATTGATCTCCACATGCTTTAGGATGGGTGGAAGGTTTTCTATATGCAAACGTTTCAGTTTTTGGGCCTACAATTTGTTGGTTCCATTTTTCATCTGGGGCACACAGTTTTCCTTTTTCCTTTTTCATTTTATGTTTTCATGTGTTATGATTAGATGTTTCTAGAAAGTTGGGAACAAATATCAAGAAGATCGTTACACACCTAATATAAGTAGAGACTCCAGCACTTCCAAATCATGCACGTATCATCAGGCACCTACTATAAGCAGAGACTCCAACTCTTCCAAATCATAGATGTATCTTCAGTGCATCTAGATCTTGTGTTGGGATGGGGTCCCCTGGGATAGTACGGGGTTAAAATAACCCATGTTTTGATACAGTTTTGTAAAGTAATGTAAAGTCTCCGATATTTGTGCATGCGGAGCATGTAGATGAATAGGAGTCAAAGGGGTTTAGACCCGTGTTTTATGAAACGTTCGAGTCGGTTTTGAGATTCACCCATGGTCCACGAACCATGGAATTGTATGAAAAAGGCTATAAATAGGTGCCTTGGAGAGTCTAATGCATAATTTATGAATAGGGAGAAGGGAAATGATAGTGAAGAGAAGTGGGTAAGATAGAAGAAAGGCTTTGCAGCTGAGTGTGCAGAAGCCTAGGTAGAGTTTGCAGCTGAGTGCATGGACCCCTGCAGTTGTGTGCTCAGGGTAGTTTTGAGTCTGTAACCTTGAATTGAAGAACAATAAAAACAGTTTCCGAAGAATTCTTGCATATTTCTGTTTATTTCTGTTAATGCTATATGATATCAATGAATGATGTGTTTTATGGAATATTGATTGAATGTTACGCAATTCTCTTGAATAAGTGTTAATGATGTACACAATGCATGTCTAAGTATTTTCGTGAAGAATCTGATGAATTCTATGATGTTTAGTAATAACTTAAGTAAATATACGCGAACCCTAATTTAGGATTGCTCTCTGATGCATGTAAGTAGGCAAACTAACTGTTAAAGGTCTACAAGGACTAATCGTAGACCTTCGCGAAGGTATGAAGACTATTTTAATAGAGTTGCAACAGTGTGCCCTAAGAGTGTATCAATCTACGTGAAGGCAGATCTGAGGTGCTCGAAGACATTACACTAGTCTCTGGATGCAGAGACTTGGTTCTTACATCCCCACATACTGCTTCGAGTGAGACTGTAGCCTATGCTATGTGGGTTGTTGCTGAAAGGGCTAGTAGTGTAGGTTTTTGTAGGTCTGAACCTAGGTCAAGACCCCCTAAGACAACAAATGGTTTCGTTGTCGGGACTCGGATCTACTGGAAAGAGAGGTGTGATGTTGCATCATTGGAATCTGACCAAGAAAGAAATTGAAAAGTGGTTGGATTAGAAGATTCATGAGTTCACAGTGCAAGAAAATAGGAATCTACACCTTTCGAAGGAAAAGTGGTTGAACACGTATCTGTATATAGAGATACATGAGATATTCCTCTGCACTTTTCCCATTGAACTGTATGAGTGGTTAGCTAAATTAACAGATATTCAAGGAAGGTGGAAGCTCGATAGTCCTAGAGTGTGGACTCCAGAATTAGTGCGACAACTAGAAACCTTTGAAAACAAGATCGCATGGGTTGTCAGTCATTGGCTCGATCGAATTCTAGGAGGATTTGTTACAAAATTTTCAGTTGATACCTCGGTCAGCTATAGCAAAGCGGAGCAACGATTTTTCAAAGGACCGTGAGATAAGTATTTAAGATCATTGAATACTTGGATTAAAATGTTGTTATGTGAAAAATGGGTGATGCCATTTCCTTGATGTTCAGAGCTACGGGAAGCAGAATACTCTTTAGAAATTGCAAGAGATTAGGTCCAGAATATAGTCCGTTAATTGGACCTCCTTCAAGCAACGACGAAGGAATGGTGTAAGCTTCATCATGAACACATCATCTATCCACTCCACCTTCGCCTCCACCCCTACTGCATACACCTTCGCCCACACCTCCATCTCCACCACCACCATTCAACATGGCGAATGCAATGAGGTTGCCGATTTTCAAGGGCATAGGGAGTGAAGATACAAATTAATTTTTTTTTTGTCACAAATATTGTGTGGACAATGCAACAGACTACTGATGACAATATGAAGAAGGCACAATCGGTTACCGCTTTGCAGGATCGCGCGCTAACTTGGTATATTAAGTATTATTCTGATAATCCTCTTGTATCGCTAGCAGAGACTAAGGTGACTTTAAACAAGGAGTTTAGTAAGCCTAAGTATGACTCCCAATTAGTAATTGGATTCAAAGGAATCATGATGAGGTTCAATGAGACACCTTGGGAATTAAATCAAAGGTTGAACTGTCAGATTCGTGAAGCTAAGATGCAGCTCATAGATAGCTTCTACCCCACCTGAGAATTTCTCTATCACAACAGAAGATAGGAACACAGGCAGAAGCCTTGGAAATCGCAATAAGGTTGCATGAATAACCTATTCAGGATGCAACCTTGGGTGTACAATAGATGCACTCTCAGTCACAAAGCCTACACCTAGAATTATAGAGTTTGAAGAAGACGAGGAGACTAAACCAGAAGTGTGCATGGAAGTCTGATGTTTTAAATGCAAGAGACAAGGGCACGATAAAGACCATTGTCTCGTATATGTGAATTACATTACAGGAGGCAGACCAATTCCCTGAAGCTAGAAACCCCAACATGTCCAAGTGTGGGGGCTGTGCTATTGTGCATTATTTGTCAGGTTGCTAGGCAACATGTGACAGATAATTGTCATTTACTACAAAAGTTCGTTCAGACACCGCACCAATTGTTCTATAACTTCTACAAATCGGTGGGCCACGATGAGCACCATTGTCACAGCTATGATATGATGATGGAAAGAACACCTACATACTGGATGCAAGCAGAAAATCAACCTCTAAAGTAGGGCACCGGAGGAGGGAGCGCGGGTTATCAAGGACGTAGACAGGGCCGAGGAGGAGAAACTGGTAGAGGTCGCGGTCAGATTATATGCTATAACTGCAAACAACGAGGGCACTGCATGCAAGAATGTCAAAATCAGACATGCCTGTCATGCCAATACTACAACCACTTTGACCATACTATAGAAGAGTGTCTAGTGCTAATAGCTAAAATGCAAGAGAATAAAGCGCAGCCTACGCAAAACTTACAGATGATGAGAGTTGAGCCTCGCGAGGAAGATCAAAGTGTGAATATAGTGCTGAGAAGTGGAATAACAACTATTTGGTCAATTTAGAGTGTCCTAAATTACTGCATTTAATTGTCAATTTGGGATTCGTAAGCTTACGAAGTGCGGTGCACTATATGTGCAAGATAACCTATTTCTTACTTTTGTCGTTTTTGATTTTTATGTTTTGGGGGTTTTTATATTCGTTGATTTCCTAATGTGAGATGGAAATTCTAAAAGACAAGTATGGATATAAATGTTTAAGGCAATGATGTCCTTTATATTGATTTCCAAAACTTCAAACTTTCAAAAAGGTTTTACAACATGTAATGATGAAATTAATTCCTAAAAGAAAATGAAAATATGCCACTATTCTAATCAAACAAACAATGAACTATTGACCATGGAACCATTATCCCTACTGTTGTCTAAATACAAAAGAAACTGTACTCAAAGAAATCCAAAAATTGCAAGCAAAGTAAAGCTAAAATGAAATTACATCAATTCATACTCTGACCCCTCGCCATTAGTCTCGTTATGGATTTCGGAGGTAATCATAAACAACTTGAGCAATCTGATATCTAATTTGCAGGAAAATAAACTAATATCAAATTACACACTCATATTTCAATCCCTCACCATTAGTCTCACTATGGCTTTCGGAGGTAACTGAAAATGGCATGAGCAATTCAATAACTAACTTGCCGAAAAATAAACTAATATCAAACTACACACTCATACTTCAATCCCTCACCATTAGTCTCGCTATGGCTTTCGGAGGTAACTGAAAATGACATGAGCAATTCAATATTTAAACTAACTAATAAATCCAATGAACAGAACTGAAATAAACAAAACAGTGCTGGAGTTAAAAACTAAGAAAAATAAATCAACAGAAAGATAAGACTATTTCCATGTCATTAGTCATTGTAAAACTATGTGCAAATGCCCGGGCTGCCTACTGTAATTTGGAACAAAGACACTGATCAGTTAACAGCATTATAAAAGCATGTCAAAATTATGGACAGAAATAAAGCGTGAATACCATAAGCAATGCAATATATGAAAACGCATTATTTATAACAGAGGATGACATAACTACTTTCCTACAATCTGCGCTGATAAGAGACACGTGAACAACCATGTCCAGGAATCTAGCATTATGGTTGCTGTGAAGATTAAATCTTTGGAGGGTGGTTGTTGGATTCGGCCTATGGAGCAGTCCATAGGTGTTGATATGTCCCTTGAGATTTAGGAACGACCACACAAGTCTTCACGTGGTGAAAAAAGGAGTTCTGTCACCATAGGACTCTTAGGTTGACCATCACTTGACTACCTTTGACCACGACCTTCTTTGGTGAATTCAACTGAGCCAATAGGACTCGATCCATATCCATGTCGTTTCCAACTTGCCCATGTGGCTTTATTTTCCTGAAGACACTTGCAATATAGACTTTAACAAAATGGTTGCAGAAAGTTGAAGCAGCTGCGGAAAGTGACAAGATTCTGCAGCTCAATGAGCAAAAATCTAATTAAAACAACAGACACAAAACATAGTTAAAAACCACTTTAAATGCTCTTTTATGATTAATATGCAATGATGATGATGACTTAGGAAGTCCAGGTAAATGGAAAAAGTCTAGAAAGGTGTATAGGAAAGATGCAAGTTTGGGACTCAACATACCCCCACTGTGAAGGTGTTGCATGTCCTCATGCAACCATAATTTTGATCACCCTACTTCAATTCATATGCTCTGATACCTCTGCCAGTACATCCAGTCCTCTTCTCCTCTTTCTTGGTGCTGCTAACATCCTGGGCTTCTTCATCAAGCATCTGAATTTGAGATTAATCAGTGCTCTACTTATCTTCTTGCATTTCTTCTTCAATTTCCTGTTCGTTTTGTGCCACAGTCCCAGATGTAACATAGTGTTGTCATTAATGATCTTGTCCAATATGCTTTGCTCCTTTAATGCTTCATTTTCATTTTTAATATGTCTATTTAAAACCTCCAACTCAAAGACTTCTTGTTTCAATGATTGGACTACAGGTTCTTGTGCTGTGTGAGGCTGAGTGGATGAAGTGTTGGGACCCGTGGCTGTTCTTTCTAGGGACTCTATGTAATCATACACCTCTTGCTGCTTTGGATCTATCTCGGGTGTCGTTTTCCTTGGGTTGTCCCCAAAATGCTGTGGAGGAGAATTGACTTCAAAATCTGACCGAAAAGGACTCATGTCAACATCTTAAGGACTAGTTTCAATGTTTGGCTGAGAATGAGGTGGACTACGACCAGCTAGAGTTTGTTCAGGTGTTCCTCCTCCCAAATCAATAAAATGGGGTCCTTTTGTTTGTGCTTTCCTTGACTTTCCTTTAAGCCTGGTGCTTCTTCTTACATGTTGTGGACTACTGTCTTTTTCCTTCTGTTTTTCTTTTCGTTTCTTTTTGGCCATAGCCAACTGTTCCTAAAGGTGAACTAGTCTCTCAGACAATACTTGATGGTCTTCTTCTGAGGAAGGGGTTTGATGTACAACCTCAATGCTTCTTTTCTCTTTTGATTTTGTTGGCTTTTTACCCTCAATATTTTCCTTCCTCCTTTTAGACAGTCTTTCTTCTCTACTAGTTCTTTCAACTGTGTTAGTAGGAGTGCCTTGATTTTTATCACATGTTCTCTTTCTTCTACTTCATTTTAATGTACTGCCTTCAGGGGTTTCTTGGGGTTCTTCAAAGAAATTTCTAATTAAAAACTACTCCCAAGTGTCCTTTTTCTCTTTTAATTTTTTTTTCTATCAAGATTTTCACGGGACCATGGTGATACAAACGTGGTTCTACGTCCCCCAGATGCTTCTGGATGGTTACAAACATCTTTTTCAAACTGTTTAGTAAAAATTATGGCAGATTGAGGGTTTGGTTGTCTAGGAAATTCATCAACAGTTGGGTATGATACATGTACATTGATCCAAAACGTCCGTCACCAGTGATAAAATTTTGAATAACCAACAATAAACTAGCCCACTCTTCTTTTAAAGCATGGACAGGAATTCCCTTTTTGAAAATGGTGACATCCATACATGGATTACATAGGATCACTCTCCAAGCTTCCTCGCCAATGCTCTTGTTCTTGAACCAGCGTTCACCTTCTTGAGGGAGATATGTAGCAGTTGCTATGGATGCTTCAATCACTGTAAATTTGAGGTCCCCAATTTCCACCTCCAAACTGTTAAAAGACCTCGCAAAAGCTTTTGTTACCTTCTTATTGTAGCCTTTAAACTTTTGAATAAACCGCAACCATTTTTCCTTTTTCAATATGTCTTTGACTTGCGAGTATCCTTCCATAAATTTGGGTCCCTCTGGTTCTGCCCTCAACAACCGACCCATCCTTCCTTCTTTTCTTTAAAACTCATCTGCGTGAGGAGGGTTTAACGGAGGTAAGACGACTGAATTAGCGGAAATGAATATGGTTTATGAAGGAGGCCAGTGAATGTAAGTGGATATCAGAGAATAGGTACACGGAATGAAGCGGAACAGAGAATAGAATGGGGTGAAGGCTTATGTGAGCACGGTGGAAATGTAGCCGTGAGGTCAATAGAATGGTAGGGTGAGTAAAGTACATCCGCAGTATTTAAAATTGGGTGGTTGTAGAGTAGACACAAGCATGTTTATGGAATGGCTGCGGATTTTGTGCAACTGAGAGAAGCCATAGTCAAATCAACCATGTTCCATAATTACAGGTGGAATATCAAAGTATATCCGAACACGAGTGAAGACCGGAGGCTTGATTATGAGGCCGTTTAAAAATGAATGCAAGGATTATGGGGGAATTGTATAGAGATCATGGAATGGTTATGGAGTTATCAATGCAAGAATTGCATATAGTGGAGCTATGGTTTATAACTATGTAAAAATGTGCTTGAATGCCATTTGAAATAAATTTCTACTCATACCTTGGAATTCTTGCCACTTTTCATTAGTCTTCAATCAGTTGCTCCTCGTTGATGCTTTTGAATGCCTCATGTCTTCATAATATGTCCTCATACTTGCATTTGATTCAATGATTGTTGAACTAACATCTGACTATAAATTTTTGAAAAACAGAGTGGTGGCTGCAGAAACTGCTTCTGGCTGCGGAAACTGGTGTCAGCTGCGGAAACTGACACATCAATTATTTGGGTGAATGGAGATGGATAGATGATAACTGACAGAATTAAAATCGTCATGAAAGAAATTTTTTATTGGTGAAATGAAATGAAATAGATGAAATGGAGTGAAATGAAATGAAGTGGAGTGGAATGAAGTGGAATGAAGTGGAATGAAATGGAGTGGGGTGTCATAAAACTTTGTGAAATAAGAGAGAGAGGGAATTTTTTTTTGGAAAATATAGGGTGTCAGATGTTCCTGATTTTCACCCTACAATTTTTGTATAAGACTGCCAATCAGTGATTGGTTTTCAGGCTTATACAATTTTATTTTTTTTAGAAACTGAAAAGAACAAAGGCTAGGCTGGTGGAGAAGAAGGATTCTTCTTCACCAATATTATTGCAGAATTATCTTGAAATATTTTGGCAAATTCCTCTTTTGAGAGTGCCTTATGATAGATCTTTAATCTGTGACCATTCACAATAAGAGGAGTTTGAGATTCATCAATGGTCTTGATTCTTACCGCTCCATTGCTAAAGATCTTGTCAATCTCATATGGCCCAAGCCAATGAGTCAGAAATTTTCCTTTAAAATCTTTAAACTTGGAATCAAATAGAAATGCCCAATCTCCTTCTTGAAACTTCTTCTCTTTGATGTATTTGTCATGCCATTTAGCTCTTTGATATTGAACTAGATCAATTCTTAGAATTGCCTCTTGTCTGATCTCATCTAGCTCATTCAAGTGCTCCATTCTATGCTTTTGGGCTTCTGATAGATCCATGCCCAACTGAACTGCCATCTTGAAAGTTTTTACTTGGAACTCAATGCGGAGCAGGACTTCTTTCCCATAAACAAGTTCATAGGGAGAATGTCCTGTTGTATTTCTCCATGTAGTTCTGTAGGCCCACAAGGCTTCAAGAAGCCTTTCTGCCCAACCTCTTCTGTGTAGATGAACAATTTTGGTGATGATACTTTCGAGAACTTTGTTTGTAGACTCCACTTGACTATTTGCTTGCGGATGGTAAGGAGTAGATCTTCTGTGCTTGATTTTGTATTCTTCCATCAGCGTCTCCACCAAGTTAGATGTGAATTGACTTCCCTGATCTGTCACAATTTCTCTTGGAACACCAAAGCGAGTAAAAATATCCTTATAAAGAAAATTAACAACTGAATTTTCAATAGCAGAAACTAACGCTTTGGCTTCTACCCATTTAGTGACATAATCAGTACATACCAATATATACTTCTTTTTCTTAGATGGCAGATTAATAGGTCCAATGAAATCTAAAGCCCATTTTTCAAAGGGTTCGATGAGTACCTGTGGTTGCAATGGCATTTCATTTGAAAGGGTAGGTTTCCCTACTCTTTGGCAACTGTCGCCTCTTTTGACATATTGTTTTGCATCTTTAAAGAGGGAGGGCCAATGATATCCTAAAGAGTGGATTTTATAGGTTTTCCTTTTGCCAGCAAAGTGTCCGTCGCATGGTTCATCATGACATGCTTTGAGAATATCAGGGATTTCATCTTCCCTAACAGATCTTCTGATCACAAGATCTGGCCCTGTTTTAAACAATTCGTTAGAAATCCATGAATATTTTGAAATCTCCTGAATAATCTTTCTTCTTTTACTAGGAAATAGATGTGGAGGTAGTTTCCCTGTAACCAAATAGTTAGCAATATCTGCATACCAAGGGGTTCTAGTAGTTACTACAAATAAGTATTCATCAGGAAACTTGTCCTCTACAGGAGAATCTTCTTTAGTATTCTGAATCCTAGACAAGAAATCAGCCACTGTATTTTGTTTCCTGGTCTATCCAACACAGTAATATTGAATTTCTGTAAAAGTAAGAGCCATCTTGTAACTCTGCCATTAGTAACAGGTTTGTTCATTAGATATCTAATCGCAGAATGATCAGTATGGATAAAAGTTTCATAGCCTCTTATATAATGTCTAAACTTATTGATTGCATGAACAACAACTAAGAACTCTTTTTCAGTCACACTATAATTCAACTCAGTGGGAGTTAAATTTTTACTGGTATAGTAAATGGCATAAGGAACTAAATCCTTTTGACCCAACACAGCCCCTAGAGCTGTATCTGAAGCATCTGTATAAATATGGAAAGGAAGCTTCCAATTTGGTCCTCTCAAGGTGGGTGCTTCGGATATTCTTGTCTTCAAAGTTTCAAATGTTGATTGACAATCAAGATCCCATTTGAATTCACAGTCTTTTGTAAGCAATTTGAAGAGTGGAGATGCTATTTTAGTGAGGTTTTCTATAAATCTTCTATAGTACCCAATAAATCCCAGAAAATTCTGACATCTTTTTGACAATTTGGAATAGGCAACTTGGAGATGACTTCAACTTTCGATCTATCAACTTTAATCCCATCCCCTGAAATGTGATGTCCCAAAACAATACCTTCAGTAAACATCATAAAGCATTTTTCATGGCTTAATGAAAGGTTCGTTTATTTACATCTTATAAGTACCTTTTCCAAATTCTCTAATGCTTCTTCAAACGAATTACCATAAACTGTAAAATCATCCATATAAACCTCTACACAATCATGGATTAGATCAAAAAAAATTCCTAGTGCTGCTCTTTGGAATGTTGCAGGTGCATTACATAACCCAAAAGGAAGCACTCGATAGGCAAAAGTCCCCCATGGACAGGTAAATGTGGTCTTATCTTGATCTTTAGGTGCTACCTGAGTTTGATTATAGCCACTAAAACCATCCAAAAATGAAAAGTACTTTTTGTCTGCTAATGTATCTAATACTTGATCGATAAAAGGCAAAGGAAAGTTATCCTTCACAGTTGCTTTGTTCAATTCCCTGTAATCAATGCATACCCTCCATTTACCATTCTTTTTAGGTACTATAACCAAAGGAGAAACCCATCAGCTATGTGAAATTGGATAAATGAAGTTTACATTAAGTAGTTTTTGGAGCTCTTCTTTCACTATCTCCCTAAGGTTTGGATTCATCCTTCTCTGAGGTTGTCTGATTTGTATACAATTTTCCTCAATGTAGATGTGATGGATGCAAGTCTTAGGATCAATACATTTCATATCAGTATACTCCCATGGAAAAGAAGTAGAATGTTTTTGCAAGATTTTGGTTAGTTCTTCCTGTTGTGACTTTTCCAAATTTTTGTTGATATTCAATGTTTTACCTAGAAAAATCTCAATGGTAGAACTACCAAACTCTTCCATAGAGTAAAGAGACATTTGTCTTGATGATAAATACTCAATGTCAGAATCTAACTGAAAATGTGTGGGGTCATATTCTGAAGATGTCTCAAAATTTTCTAATGTGTTCAGAATTTGACTATCCTCACTAATCTCATAAATGGTAAAGACAGGTTGTATAGTGTCCTCATCGTCGACCCATTCATTGTCTCCTACTTCTGTAATTGCTTTCGCTGGAGGATACAAATTGAATTTCTTTGTCGAGCTACCATCATAAATATACATGTCCCCAGATCTACAACTAATGAAAGCATCAGTTGTGGCTAGCCAAGGTCTTCCTAGGATAAGTGGATGCCCTCCTAGATTACTCTTGGGAGTCAAAATCATAAAATCTACTAGATATTCCCAAGAATCTAAGGAGACTGAAATATCTTCTAATACACCATCTGGTTTGATTATTGATCTATCTGCAAGCTACAGTAAAGTAGGTGTAAATAGGAGATTAGGAAGTTTATGTTGTTCCATAGTCTTTCTACTCATAATGTTGATAGAAGCCCCTAAGTCAATCAAAGTATTTGGGATTTCTACCCCATTTATATGTGTCTTGACAATTGGACTACCGGGATCTACATACTTCTGCATGGTAATTTTTCCCATCATGATATCTACAAATTTTCCTACCAGGTGGATTCTTCTTGTGTCTCTTGGTTTCCTTCCTGGTCTTTTGAGACTCAATTCCTTTATTGTTTTTGCTAGAATAGGAATCTCTCTAATGGCTTGTAGCAAGGGAATCTTGATATAGACATTCTTTAATTCATCTAGGAAATCATAGTCAGGCAACAATATTTGTTTTTCCACCCCCTGTCAATTTGTAATCTTTCAGGGAAAGGAGGTGTGGATGAAGATGCAAGTTGCTCAACTATAGGAGTTGTGGGGGTTGACTCTTTTTCTTTTTCTTTTTGAGCGTTTGGGTTTTGAAGAGATGCTTCAGAACCTTTATTAACTTGAAGAGAATCTTTGTCAGAAGTACTTTGCTTTCGAGCATCTATAGAAGGTTTTTCTAAAACTCTACCAGACCTGAGTTGTACATCGTTGAGAGGAACAATCATATAGGTAGGAAATTGTTGTCCTTCTACCATGTAAGCATTCTGAGGATTTTTTTGTTAGGATTTGGCAATCGCTAAGCTGGAAGTTGATTTGTGTTTTATTGGAATGGAAGCAAGAGTTGGGAATTTGGATTTTGTTGAGAAGGTTGTTGTTGTTGTGGAAATGGAAATGAAAGTTGTGGGTTTTGATTTGGGAATTGTGGAGCTTGTTGATTTTGAAAAGATGGAGGATATTGATAAAATTGAGCAAATCTCCCATAAGGATTTTTCATACCTTGTACCCATGACTGATATGGATTTTGAGGTTGGGGCCAAGGTTGTTGCCAAGGATTCCAATTTGGTGGGGATTGAAAATTCATAGGCTTGTTAAACCCTTGAGTTTGTTGCCCTTGCCAAGGTATTCTTGTAAAAAAACAGGGAGATTCTACTGAATTTGGATCTTCTTGAAAGATAGCTTTGAGTCCAGGAATTGAAGGACAATCCTTGGTCTCATGATTCTTTGAGAAAATCATACATGTTTCTACAACTTTTGCATCCAAGGGGCATTCCCTTAGAGCATGTTTCTTCCTACATTTCGGACAAAAGATGGCTAGAGCATCAGTTTGTGCTTTCTGCTTGTTTTGAATTTTAAGGGTGTTTAGTTGTTCAGTAAGGCTCCCTAAGATATCAGTTTTGAATTCATCAAGCATATTGCCAATTTTTGCCCTACTTACTGATCCAGTTGCGAATTTGTTTGCCCTGATAAGAGAAGGATCTCTAGGCCCTTTTCCTGTTTTAGATTTTCCCCTTGAGAGATGGACACATAGTTCTGTTATGTCATGAAGTGGAAGTTGAGAAATGTCTCCCTTCCCCATCATGTTTGAAAAATCTATCCATTCATCTCTGATGGCTTTTAATAGAAGGGCTTTCAAAGTTTCCTCATCTAAGTTGCTCATCTTTGCTCTTTTTAGGTTGTGTTGAAATCTTTCAAGTAAATCCTCCAAATTTTCATCTTCTTTTTGCACCATTTTGAATACCTCATCCTTATGATTGGTGGGCATGCAATAGTCCAGGTATCTATCCAAAAATGTTTGTTTCATATCATTCCAAGTCCTATATATTGGTTTGACTAATCCATGAACCATTTCAAAGCGCTCCCTTCAATGTTGAAGGAAACAGTTTAGTTTTGAGAGTCTTCCAAATAAAGCATAGGTTCGCACACGACTCAAACTCAAACAGAAAGTTTCAGGACCTCACTTCGCAATCCATAAAAGTTGGGGAGGATAGATGGTGAGATGTTTTTCATCGTTGTATGAGTTTCCTCATCAACTATAGGGAATCCAAACGAGTTGTCTCCTTCCCTATTTCTTCCATTATTACCTCCACTTCCACCATTGTTGCCTCCATTATTTCCTCCTCCTCTACCTCTACCTCTACCTCTACCTCCGAATCCATCTACTACTTCCTCTGTCATGATAATTTCTTCAGAGTCCTTAAAGTCCTCTGGTTCTTCTATCAAGGGAGGATGAGAGGGAGTTTCTTCCTTTTCTTCTTTAGGTGATTCTACTTCTTTAATTACAATATGCTCTCCTGTAGAAGTAAAGAAAGGGTCTTCTTCTAAATGAGATTTGGTAGATGGTGTAGGAGAATCCTCTAATTCAGTTGCTCCTTGAATTCCAGGAATCTTAAGGCTAGGGGTATATGGTGGTGAATCGTGTCTATGCCTTGAAGAAGATGGAGTTGTGAAAATCAAACTCTTGGCTCTAGCTATAAACCTTCCCCTAGAATCTCTTGCTCTATGCATGTCATTTTATTTTTTTACACGAAAAAGACAACATTTTGTCATGCTTAGGTTACAACTTTAAGATTCACATGTATATCAAGTTATTACACTATACAACAAATTCACTCACATCCATAAAATATCATTGTAACAAAACTATCTATTGGATAAGGTTGTCATTTATGTCATATCTAGCATTATTGATGATTGGAAGCCCTAGAAGTTGGAAATCCCTTGATATTTTGATGGATACATGTTTCCCTAACTCTAGTTGCCTTGTTTCCCTTATTTTTTCCCTAGTCCTTGTTCCTTATTTAATGAATAAATCCTAACCATAATGGTGATACCCTCACTTTTCTACTAATAAACACATCCTAATTCCTTATCCACTTCCTTATCCCTAATCCTAATATCATAAGTCTAAAGCCTAGTAAACCCAAAAGCCTTAATTCTAATACTCTAATCCTAATTCCTAAATGCATGAGGAAACCTTGATCCAAATAAACCCTAATCTATAAAACCATACCAAAACCCTACAATTTGTCATATAATTCTAGGGCTGTCATAAAGAAAAAGAAAAATATCCTGACATTTGACATTTGAGACATCATCCTGAAATCGTTCTTTCACCAACTGGAAGAAGGCTTCAAGACTTTTGTAATATGAATCTACTCACTCTCCAAACCCTTATCATTAAAGAAAACGTTTTTAAGTAAAAAATATGCAATTTCTACAAGTTGACTCAAGTAAGCCTCCCTCATATAGGTCTACTTCTCATAAGGACGTATCTATTCAGAATCATTAAAATAACTATAAATATAAGGTGACAATTTGGTTAAGGTATCCATCCACTAGGTTCATATTAGAAGGAGAAGATGAAGTACAAAGAATAAATGAGTTAACACCTTGTGAACTAGCAAGGAAGAAGAATAATTTATCAGTTTCTTGCAGGCCTGAGAAAACTTCTTGTTGTAGAACAATAATACTTTTTGCAGATTATTTTGTTGAACCTTCTCGGACTTGTGGAATAATATGAGCACTCTGTTGAAATTTGGTACCAGAGGACAGGTGGTTCCCTTAGGCTTTGATCTTTGGCCTAGGGAAAAGTGTCCAAAAGATTTTAATTTTTCTCCTAAAGTGACTTTATAATTTTTATAAAGTTAAAATCTAATTTAAAAGTGACTTTAAGTGATAAAGTTACTAAGTCTAATTTTAAAGTGACTTTTATAAAGTCAATGAAAAATTAGAAAGGAAAAATGACTTTGGAAATAAATGACTAAGTGGGTCTTTATTAAAGTGGGTGAATTAAAAAATAGAAAGTGGGATTTAAATGTGCATTTAATCTCAGCCATTGATCTAAATCTATTTCAGCCATTGGATTTAGAGATCACCCAAAAGTCACTTGGAGTTATATTAAGGGAGGAAAAGGAGGAAAATATCACATTCGATTCAATTCTTTCATGAGCAGATTGAGAGAGGGAGAGCAAGAGAGCAAGGGAGATTTCTGGACAGTGAGTTGCGGAGTAACAATAGCGAAGTTTCAGCAGGGCAGTTTTTCAGCAAGGCTGAGATAAGTTGTAAAAGTTTGCTTGCTGATTTTTGCTGAATATTTTCTTGCTAAAAAAAGGCTTTTTTCAGAAATAAAGAAGAGCTCTCAAACTGGTTTTCCCCAAGAGTTGTAGGGGGTTTTTCCAGGGCCACATTGACCAAAAATATCAGTGTTTTAATGTGTTTTAATGGCTGTTTATTACCGCTAATTTTTATTTCTGCAATTTCAAGCATTCTGTAAAATTTCCAGAATTTGTGTTTTTAGCAAATTTATTTTTTCAGCTTGTTGAATGTATGGTTATGGGAAAGGGCATTTAACTACATGGGAGAAATAAGGAGAAACTGAAAACCGGGGTGGGAAAACAAAAATTTTAACATGGTATCAGAGCTTGAGTGCTGAAGGGCAGTTTGGGACAGCAAAAAAGAAAAATTACAGCTGCTGATTTTTCACTCAGAAAATTCCAGCAAGCTGATTTTTCATAAACAGCAGGTTTTATCTTTACTACAGCAGTGCTATTTTTCAGTTTTAGGACAGCAGGATGTCATTGGGATTGAGGGTGGAGGATAGGTTGGATGGACATACAAATTACAGCGTTTGGAAGGAGAGAATGCAGAGTATCTTTGAGGAGGCAGAAGTCTAGGATACCATGGTGCATACCACACAAACCCTTGTTGTTGTGCCTACTGATGCTACTCAATTGGTTGCTTATAATAAAAAGAACAACAAAGGTAAGAGGCTGATTCTAGACGGAATCAAAGACCATTGCATTCCTCATGTGAGAGGAAAGAGCAATGCCCATGAGATGTGGACAACATTGTCCAATCTCTACCAGAGTACCAATGAGAACCGGAAAATGGTTCTGAAGGAGAAACTGAAAACATTAAGATGGGCAATGATAGTGCAGCTGGATATCTCACTAAGATTACTAATGTGAGAGATGAGTTGGCAGCGATTGGAGAGGCCATTCCACCCACTGAGGTTGTGCGGATTGCGGTAAATGGCCTCCGCCGTTCATGGATGAACTTTGCTGATGGGGTTTGTGCACGTGAGACCCTTCCCACATGGGAGAGGTTTTGGGATGATTGCATTTAGACAGAGATCAGGAAAGGTCAGCTTGGGGCAGCCAAGCCAGTTGAGCAGAATGAGGATGTAGCACTGATGGCAGGAGGCAAGAAAGGCAAAGGGAAGAAGCAGGCTTCCACAAGCAGTGGTGGGAGCAAAGGCAAAGGTAAAGGTAAACAGGTAAACACACAGAAGGACTATTCCAAGGTGAAATGTTGGAATTGTCAAAAGATGGGACACTATGCAGTTGTGTGTCCGGAGAAGAAGAAGAAGAAGGGGAAGGACTAGAGTTTGGCAGCATCAGCAAAGATTGAGGACTTTGCAGGTCGTTTTGACCGGGAGTTTGCATTCACTATGTGTGAGTCCTCTAGTGCAGGATCACCTGCCATACAGGTTCAGAGGGAGCAGGCTTTTTCCTCGATTAGCGGAGCATCTTCAGGTATCTAGTATGTAGACAGTGGGGCTTCACGTCATATGACAGGAGTCTGTGAGTACTTCTCAGAG